>APFE030597451.1:177558-262879 GCA_000404065.3 Pinus taeda
TATGACGGTTTAATTCCCCCCTTTAAAAATGGTACATTCCACATGAATACCATGGGTCAATAACATGTGCCATCTTTAATACTAATATTAGGGTTAATAATGTTTTTTCATGGTATTAATAATAATTTGGCCCATGGTATTTGGCCCATAGCCTTCACCTAAATATAACACATTTTTTGAGTGTTCCTAACTATAAGGTGACTTCTGGAGTAAATATAAAAAAATGTTTTATTTATTTACCATACCTCTCATTTATTTATATTTTATTAATTTACCATACCTCTTTTATAAATATAGTATTTGGCCCATAGGATTCACTTAAATAAAACCTCTTGTTTAGCCTTCTTAAATAGAAAGAGAGTTTTATTTATTTACCACACCTCTACTTTATTATATTTTTATTTATTTACCATACCTTTGGAGTAAGTATAAAAAGAGGTTTTATTTATTTACCATACCTCTAGTTTATTTATTTACCATACCTTTGGAGTCAGTATAAAAAGAGGTTTTATTTATTTACCATCCCTCCAATTTATTTATATTTTTATTTATTGGCACCAAATACAACCTCCCAAACCAGAAAATGGGCAATTGCAAACAAATTTAACATTGCAAAGAAGAAAATCAAGCAATTGTAATGGAATATAACCTCTAGGCGAATCGGGTGAAATGAGTCTTTTCATAGTTTATCCTCCCCTTTTTTGGGGCCTAAAAAAAAAAAATAATTATTTTTTATAAAAAGTTGGCTAAAAATACGAAATGGGTGTTTTATAAAAAATTCACCTCTCTAAAATGAAAAACCCCTTAAATTTCGTCCTTGGGCTAAAATTTGCCCCTAAAATTTACCATGATATCAATACTTTTCATGTTGTGATATCTTGGGTAGAAAAAAGAAAAAAAACATATCTCCAAAATAAAAAACCATATATTACTCACATTCAAACTCTATATATGGTGTATTCTTAGGCAGCTTTTTAAGATGTTCCTCCACCTTTACCAAAGCGAACTGTAGCTTGGATAAACTTTGTAACTTTGTATCCTTTCAGTCAGCATCAATTTATGCAAGATAAATTTCACATATTATTCTTTCTCATTTCTCAACATGCTACATATGATAAATTGAAAGTCACATAAAACCAAGAGAAAACCATTTTTTGGCCAAAAAAAAACAAACAAGCAATGCCTCTAATAAAACTTCATTCTAATATCAACATATGAAAAGAGAGTGGACCATTTTTTTCTTCTTGACTTTCCCTATTTTTGTTATGAAAGTGCTCTTCAGGAACCAACAAATGTGATGGAAGTTGTAAATGTTAAAAAAATTATGTTGACCTTTGTAGACTTTTTCAAAATTATGTGAATGATGTCATTTTTGGATGTGGTAAATCTCATAATAATAAATGGCCACATTGGATGCAAAGATTAAATATCAAAAATTGTGGGCATGACATGTATTCTAATAAATTGCATTCAGTGACTACCATGAGCCTCCACAAGTTACAGGTTCTTAGTATGTTAGTCTTTATGATGAAAGAGAGATGGAAATGATAAGTATGGGTGGTCCTAGTTTGTATGGTGGATATCTTCAAACCAAGTTCATCTTCTTAATGAACCTAGGTTCTGATAGGTAAACTTGCATCTGGTCCTCACACAGTTTCATTCCATCATACTTTGTCAAGGCTCAAGAGGACATAATGGTCCTTCAACTTATAGTAGGTTTTCTTTTGAGGTTATAAATAAAGCTTATCGAAATAAAATGGATTTTTGGGCTCCAAGATATATGGATAATTTAAATGATAACAATCTTATGTTATTTTCCCAAGATTCAAATGTAGGATACATTTTCCAAGTTTTACTAATAGATAGAATGAAAGAAATAATCCATGAGGAGAATCTACTGGTCATTGTGATTATGGAAATACTTGGAGATAATAAGACTATTTAGGTTCAAATCAAAGATCGTGTTGATCTTGTAGCTCCTTAGTTGTTGGTAGTTTTTAAGGTAGGAGTTTTGGTTCTTTAAGGGTAGGGTCCTTCAACTTAACTGTATCTGTCTTGGTCCTATCACCCAAAATAAAAATATAATCAACAAAGAGTAAATAGATCAGGGTTAGGGCTCTTCCTATTTTTATAATTGTCAAGCTTATAATTATTTTTGACTCTGTTATAGCTCTGTTGAGACGAACTCTATAGTCAAAAATAGTAGATGAGCCACTAGACATACCTACCCATGGTCTCTTGTAGGAATGATAGAAGAATAGGTTTATCTATTAATTAGGATTGCAAAGATATTGAGGAAAGAAAATTCATTATCTAGTTAACCAATTGCACATTGAACCCTATATGGATGAGTAGCCCTAAATAAATCCAGTTTTCTCTATTATATGCCTTGGAAAGACAAACTCACTAAAACAGCTTGTAATTTCTTGGTTTGATGTTATAAATTCATTTTTGGGCTACTCCTATTCCGTAATGGATTTGTTTCCCAGGAATGATGCCAAATTATTCTAATGACATCGAATCAACTTAGTGGATTCTGACCCTACATGCAAGATTTTTTGCAATGATTTTTAATATGCAATTACATAGTGATATGGGTCTGAAGTCATCAAAAGTTTCATTCTTGTCTAATTTTTTGGATTAAAGCCTAAAATGTTGAATTGAAATCTCCCAAATCCTGCCTGTCTATTTGAATTTGTCAACAATTATTAGTTAGTCTATTTTAAAGAAGTCATATAACCCCTGGAAGAATTATGTTTTCCTGCTAAGTGGTTGAGGGTTCTTATCCTTTTGGAAATAGTGAAGAATTTTCTGTAATTCTTCCTTTGATATTGGATCCATCAGTACCTCATTACCCACCTCACCTAAAAAATTGGGGAAATGTGAAGTCATCTTTAACTATCTCTTTGAAATTTATTCTATCATCCTCTTTATAAATTCCCTCAAAATGGTCCACTGATGAGAAAATTGCTCCTCGAGATGAGACATCTTCTCATGAGGAAAATTTTGTTTATAAACAACATCTTGAGGCAATTGTTCATTATAATTATGAGATGTTGAAGAGAGAAAAGCTTTGCTATTTAGTAAAGGCTATGCATGAATGTTAATGACTTGGTACAAGGAAAGACATGGGCAGCGAGGGAATTGTGGATTCCCTACAACTATTTTCCCAAATGTGACACATGAGGATGCATTCTTATTACACAACTATATTTGAGAACATGAACCACTTTGAAGGAAATATTATTTTGGATGTAGGCATAGGAAGTGGTAATTTGGCAATCTAGTATGCACAAGCTAGTGCAAGGAAAGTTTATGTTATTGAAGCAACCAAAATGTTAGAACATGTATATCCACATATAATCAAAAATGGTGTTAGCCACATTATTAATGGAAATGAAGGATATATGGAGGATGTCATCTTTCTTGAAAATTTGATGTCATTATCTCAGAGTGGATTGTGTATTTCCATATACATGAATCCACGTTTTAGTGATCCATAGACGTGATCGATTTTTTAAGTTGGCTATAATCATGGAATCTATGTGTACACTTAGCTCTCATTGCTATTTTTTAGTCACATGGTGGCCTTATTGCATGCAATAGTTACATGTTACATGTTGATGAATGAGCTCAAGCATTGGTTATAGTTTAGTTATTGATTTTGGATTGTGAAGTTGAGTTTGTGAATTGGAAATGTTAGAATAGAGAATTCTCAAAGCTGCAATTTATAAATTTTATATTACATTGCACCTTTCACTTGCCTAGTGTGCTAGGGGTAAAGTTCCCCACAAATCCTAAATTGGAGAACATTGTGTCCTTTAAGCATCACTGCTTGGCCTACACTAATTCTCCACATAGTACCATGTTGAGGGCTCTTAATAAGAATCGATCTATTTGGGAGTGTCCAAATGCTCGAAGAGAAAGTTTGTTTTGATTTACATGGAAAATATTGTACATCTTTCTTAGGCTCAATTTGATATGTTTATCTTGAATAAGAAAAATTATTTCTATTGTAATGAACATACTTAAGGCCTCCTCAAAAAGGTCCTTTTGAATAATATTCATTGGATAACACCATTCCAAGCAAAAATAGCCATTTCTTACTGAATACAAAGAAGTTTTATTTTATTTCACATTTAGTTCCCATGTCTCAATGATCTTTGACGTTGACATGTGTGAAAGGAGCTTCCATAATATTTAAATGCATGGGGGAATCCCTATTGGAGTTTTCATTTATGTGACATGTTCCTATTTTGGGATTTATTGTCTCTTGAAATAAGCCATTATTGATACCATGGTCTGATAAATCTTATTTTTTTATCAATTCCATCTTGTTCATTACTAACAATTAAGGCCATAGAATTAGAACATGCAAACTCTTAAACAAAGATGGAACTCGACAGAGTACCAAAATTTGGATAAAGTTGGGGCATAATATCATGATGAATCAAGCTCTTGCTAAAATAATGTGCAATGTCGCATTGAGACACACCCATATCACTTTTAACCATTAGGGAAATGGATCATGAGACAAGTCATCTGCTAAATTACCTACTTGTCCAAAGGCATAAATAGATGCCTCAACTTTATTACAATATTTATTTGAACTCATCTCACCCCACCATGATTTAGAAGTACTCAAAGGAATGGATTGTTCAAATCCAACTATTGATAAGTAAGAATTTGAAGTAGTCTCTGGTATTTTTCACCTAACATTTGATCCATGGCAATAAAAATAATATCAACATCCCCATCATAATTAAGAATGGAAAATTCTTCTAGAAGATTAGTTGATCTTTGGGCTCAGAACTAGGCATTGACAATTGGTTCATTCTTCCATATAGTTTTAATGCTTGCATGGCTTCAGTAAGATGCGTTGAAAAGGATAAACACCATCTATACTTGAAAGGCGTATAAAAATTCTCATGTGTTGTGCTACTTCAATATCTACCAGCTTTTTTCCAACCAATAAATCCATGAATCCAATTCTAGGTTTCATGTGTTCTCTCCGAGTAGCACAAACAACCCTTCTGATAGGAGATGAATGCTACGATGAAAATATCTTAAATGCAACAATCATAAGTTGGCCACTTATAAATGATAATGTTAAGTGGGGTAAACCAATCATTTGTAGCATGACCTCTATACCCTTTTTCTCAGCAAAAACCCCCATATGTATTTGTGTTATGAAAATTATTCTCCAAGATACATGTAGCATTGCTTATATAATATGGAAAAAGGATTATATGTTTGAAGAAAAAAAATCAGTGGAAGTATCAACCCCCCAGCTCAGATGCTTCCCTTGATGATTCATCTTTATCAATTGAACTAACTATTTATGTTCTAAATCAGACTCCATGGGAACGTACATAGAAGAGCTAGCAGATTCTTATAGAAGGGAAGACAATTCATCATCAGATCCAAGTTTGCAATATTATTTAAGATTTAAATTAATGCATCCACCCCAAGACCCCTCAAAAAAGTAGAATGTCAGATAAGCTCATCTAAGGAAAATGATAAGGACCCGAGTGTGTCACCTTCCAAAAGCTAGTAAGTAGATTTTTGATGTAAAACATTTCACGAAACATCTTAGAGCACCACGATCATTAATATCTTGAAGACTGAGTTTATTAAGACACAAAGCATCCAAGAATTATTGTATACAAGCTATTGCATCTGTATAAGGGAGGAAACCAACCATGATGGCATCCAAAAAAGAATTAGGCAGACAAGCATCATCTAGAAAAAAATAGCGATTTGGATCTTTGTGAATAAGATCACTCATGACTATGGCTACAACTAAAAAGTCCCCACCACCAAATTCATTTGATATTATAAATATAATGCATAAGAAAAATGGCAAAGGAATCTCTTCATATCCATATAGGTAACAAAATTGTCTGGGTAACAAACATCACTCATACCCACTTCCTTGTCAGGCATAAATTCCAAGGATCCATGATTTTCAAACTGGAAGACATCATCAGCCTTAAATATTTTATCGAAAAATGAGTAATAAGTATCAAATCCATGGTGTGGACTTGTCGAATTTGTGAAAATAAACCTCATTTGATCGCCTTCATATATGAAATTTTGTTGCACTGCAATGAAAAAATTGGCAAATTATTTTCCATATACAAGTAAGTTCTCCCCATCAAAATTAAGGTTCCCTAGAGGCTTGCACCAATTTTCTTCCAAAGCCTTAACATAAGGTGTTAGTTGTTGGTACTTTCTCGCATTCATTTGTAAGAAATATTAAGATTTGGGATGTTGAACTTAACTTCTTTGGCATGAATTGTGTCTTTAATCAATGCTTCAGAAGTATCTTGCAAATCTTCTACATTATATCCATCTATCTTTAGTTCTTGCAATACACTGAAAATTGAAGAGAATACATTGAGGTGGGTTGCATTGCCAACATTGCCTTTGTTAGGTGGGAAGCTAAATAAAAATATGGTTATTTTCTTTTCCTCCTATAGACATGTAAGTAATCTACAAGTAAAATTCCAAGATAACCATCATAAGGACTTGATGTTTTCAACTTACTCTCATGCCTATTATCAACAATTTTCCCACATACATTTTTAGCAATGTCCAAAAATAGGTTGGACTTCATATGATTCAGATGATGATGTATTTTTAAACATCCTATGCAATGAATGTATTGCTCAATAATATCCAATGCAAATATCATCTTACCATATGCATTATGAGCCCCTTGATTTTGATAATGGTTATCAAGTGGGACAAAGCTTTCTTCTTTTGCACCAGCACAACAAAGAAAATGACACATTGTGTATTGGTTGACTACTGACATACTCATCTTATAAAAAGATTCTCAAACTATATGATCACGAAAAACCTAAAAGTGCACTTGTCTCAGAAAGAAAAATAAGAGTAAGAAGGAATATTCTTTAACACGAGTCTTGACCATTCAAATTTCCAAAGTCAACATACACAAGCAATTAGTTTTGTCATCTCAAAACTAACAAGACTTATATCATAACCCTTGTATAATTATTAATTGTGAGTTCCTTGATGAGTATGTAGTATCTATGAATTGTGGTTGTTCCTGTGGGAATCCATATAAGTGAATGGATGATCTTCAGTTCTCCAAAGCCAAATTTTCTATCACACCACGAAATAAAAATGTCTTCAGATGACTGAGAAAACTATTTTATATTATTCACTTTTTTCCTAGGTTTAATGATTCATATGTTGCCAAACCAGTATACCTTCCATTTGAATATGATTTCAAAGTGGTTTTCCCAAATAACCATGATTAATGCATATCATGTCAAGTCACATAAAAAATTCCACCTGATGTTACATGGGCATGAAAAGCATGACCAATATTTTACATTCCAACAACCACGAACACGCTCTTGGGGTATTTGTCAATTTCTTTCCTGGCCATTATGGCAGGTTATTGAGAAAAAGTATTTTAATGTAAAAAATTTATCACCCATGCTCGGTTGATTACATACTCTCTTGGGTATGCTAATGTCATACATGTTTCTCATATTGAAATAGATACAGCTTCCAAGAACCAATGGCATTCTCCTGGGTCCTTTGCCTATTTTCTTCTTGGCCATTATTACAAATTATTCAGAAAATGCAACTAAATTTGAACATTGTATCACCTATACTTGATTGGTTACATGATATTTTGGGTATGCCAGTGTCATGTGTTTCTTGTCTCAAACAAACAGAACCTAGGTCTAACGCTTTCACAGATTCACACATGGTACTTAGAGTATAAATTATGTACCATTGATGAGCAGGTCTAAAGCATGAGATTTTCTGACCCTAGATTTTCCTTATATAAAGAGAAAGTTGACAATAAAATTAAATAAATTTAGTCAACTAATTGCTAGCCAAAAAGAGAGTTATAATATTTGAAGATCTGACCAGGATCATAGAAGGGGGTAATAGCAAGGAAAGTAGTTTGACCTCTACAGTTGGTTTTGAACTAGCAAATCTCCAAGCTCAAATGTAACCCATATATATTAGGAACTTGAGTTGTAACTGTGACTTTGGAGGTATGCCTTGGCCACTTAAGATTTTTTATCCTTGCAATACAGGTGGCCAGAGTCACTGTCTAAATTACCCCACATGAAAGGATTTTGTAGTTGAGAGAAAAAAAACAACATGGCCTCTGCAACACATGATAACAAATTATAAGAGCGAGGATTGAAAAAACAAGAAAGTTTCAAAGAAACCCCATAAGATACAGGAACCTCAGAAAAACTAAAAATTGAAATAGAGACATTCTAATCGTCGAATTCGAAACTAAATGCAGGTGGGAATCTCTACAGTTTACTACTTAGGAGCCTCTTTTCTCTTTTCTATTTGTATTTTAAGCTCGAGACACAAATATAAGTGAGTGCATATTAGGCATCATCCATGTTAAGTGCTTATGACTTTTGGACCAATGACAACCATAGAGAAATAAAATTGGGTATTGAACTAGTGATGCAAACTACCCATTAATCATTTTAGTCATCGAACCTGAAATTACAAAACCTTCAAGAAGAAATACTTTTTGTGTAATTTGGGCATCTGAAATCTGCTTTCTAGTTTATAGATTCTACTCTCTTCCTATACTCTACATTCTAAAAGCTCTAGAACTATTTCACATATGTAACTGTGACGCCCATATTGCCAAAGCTAGTATTAAGTACTAAAAATACAATATTGCTTCAATTCACAACATGACCATGCCATGTAACCAAAAACATCAAGATTTCCATATCACAGAACTATGTCTTGGGATGTTAATTATTGAAAAAAAACAAAAACTAGCAGGTCTACAATTCCCAACATATAGTTCCATGATATGGAAATATTTACATTCAGTTTTTACTATCCTTTAAGAACTAGTAGGTCTATAGTAAATCTCTTCTTTGAATCAAACTAAAAAAAGAATTTAATGAGAGATTGATCAGAATGTTGCGTTCTATGGATTTAATTTGTGAGTTGTTGCTTGCAGTCAGGTTCTTTCGCTTAGACTCGTGGATTTGTGGCTTGAAATTGGAATTTTGTGGATTAATCACATGGAGCTGGAGCTTGAAGTTAGAATTATGTGTCTTCAAGGCTCGAGTTTTGTAGTTTGAAACGCAGATTTGTGGTTGGATGAGAACCCATGAGGTTTTCCACAATCAGTTTGTGGAGAAAACGCACTTGAACAAGCTAGCAAGGGTACCCTTCTGTGGCTCAATGCTTTTCTTGTAGTTTGAACCGTACAATAGAATATTCAAAGTTTGATAGAAGGAGAAGATAAAGTGGTGGCTCAAGTTCGGCATCAGGAAGGAGTTTAAGGTTGTAGTAGGCTCAGAACTCATACCATAAGTATAATAAGGTCCAGAAACTTATAATGAACATAACTCACTTAAAGTGTGTGATCCCTAGTTAGGACAGTTGATTTTGTGGAATTTATACCTGTAGCTATTCGTGGGTTCATAGTTTTTATTTGTTGTGGAACTATAGTTTATGAATTGGATTACATGTTGATAACACTACATTGCTTGGTTTGTATGTTGTTGAACAATATATTTTTCTCTCAAGATTATTGTATTGTTGTTTTTTCAAAGGATTTGAACTACTCAATGATGCCTTATTTTATGTATCACTGAAAGAGGAAAAGACATATTAATGATTGTATTAAATTTAGCTACTGTACTAGAGAAAGAAATTTAATTTCTACAGAAAACCCTAGGGCAGAATTACCCTAGCACATTATACATTTAACCTGATGATTGGATTATTTTTTTTCAAATAATAGAGATAATCACTTTAAGAATTTTAGATAGATATTTAATAGATGTCTACAGTTTGATATTTTGTTGAAGCTAAGGAAAATAATATTTGGGTCATGGAAAGAAAGTTGCTCAGATGTATCACTCCAAGGATGGTATGTGCATTAATCCAAAATGAGAAAGGGAGGTTAAGGTTAAGGAGTTTTGGTGGCCCATGAACAAAATCAAAGTTCGATCATTCTTTGAAAACATCATTTTTGTAAAGAGAGTCATAGGTGACTTCGCTAGCAGTGCGCATCCGATTGATGCACATTTGAAGGAGGGAAAATAATTTGAATGAATGGAAGAATCTGTATAAGATTTTTGAAGCATTCTAAAAGCTACTTCATCTGCACCTATTTTAGGTAATCCAACTTTGAATGGAGACTTTGGAATTTACACTTTCAATTCTCGTGACACTCTAGATGCCATTTTCGTGAAGAAATATGTGGGCCACGAATTTTCCTATATCATTTATGAGAGATGCATTGAATAATTATGAGCTGAAGTATATTTCTACTATTTAATGTTCCTAAAATGTAGAGAAATTTAAAGACATAGAAAAATAAAATACCTTTATGTTTCAATAGAGCTCTGCCAGGAGTAGTAGGGCCTAGATTTGTTGTTCCAATCAAACTTAAGCCATTAACTGCATGAATATTTTTCCAATCTATTCTTAGGGACCTCTTCCTCCAGTAATCCTTTCCTTCTCAACCACCATTCGGTGACTTCCTTTCATCACCGCAACCATTCCAACTCTTTCAGTTGTGCATCCTTGCTCCAGCTTAACAGAGAGTAGAGAGTAGAGTTCTAACAATGAGTTGGATTCAAGAGAGTCAAAGAGATGGAAGTATGCATGAAAACTCTTTCCACCTACTTGAGACTAAAGCTTACGGTCTGCTCAGTCCCATTACACCTCCAGAATGGGTATACACCCGAGGACAAGTAACTGGGGACAACTAACTGATTAGGACCGTTGTCTTCAATCAGTGAAAAGGAGGAGGGAGTAGCTTGGGTTCATCAGCTTTGGGTTCTTCGAGTGGAACTAAATCTTGATTTCCAAGTTGGCTAAGTCGAATACTATATCTACAAATGGCATGAAATGGCAACACTTTGGATGTAGACACAAGAAGTGGCACTTTGGCAATTTGGTGTGCACAAGCCAGTGCAAGGAGAGTTTATGTTGTTGAGGCACCAAAATGTCAGAACTTGAACATCAACTAGTAATTGAAAATGGTATTGGCTATATCATTAATGTAGATAAAGGATTTATGAAAAATGTCATGTTGTTTGAAAAAATGATCATTTATCTCAAAATCGATGTGGTATTTCCTTTTGTGTGAATCCATGTTCGATTCTTCTCATGATTTCTTTTTCAAGCCATCTAGAATAATGTATCCCAGGTATCCCAGAAGATAGGTAATAACCTTCACTTACGTGGCATGGGTGAAGCCATCCATTCAGAGGAAGGTATTTATTGCTTGTCCGCATCAGGCAAGGCGTGAATGCTACTTGACACCATGAAAAAATGAAAGGATGTGCGCAAGAAGTTAAGGTGAGCAAGTGAGCCCTAAAGGGAGGGGAGGATGAGGCCTAGATTTTCTAGGATTTCAACAAGAAAGATATTGTTACTGGGCTAGGGTGTTATCATTGGGAAGGATGCAAGCCTCGAATTTCATAGAGAGACATTTCTTTATTCCACAATTATCTATATATTTCATTATGCAATCGAATAATTGAGCTTGGCCAAAATATTTCCCATTTCTTTAACAAATGGTATAGAAGAACAAGCTCGCCTGAGACAACATTTGTGCGGACATGATCTCTATGACTGGAGGTATTGGTGTAGTAGCTCTCATACGAACTCAAAAAATCAGTTTCATGCTCAGAAAGTAAACTCCATTTTGTTGTAATGTCCCTAACCTTTCTGTAGTTAAAAGAAGCAGTGGATGTAATGAGAGAAAAATATGTCTCGAAAGGTTTTTTAACTGGAGTGCTAGGCCATAAATTCATTATCATTTTTGGCATTGGATAAAAATATGGAATCTTTTTTCACAATCTTATTTAACTCTACTAAGAAAACTCTTCGGCTAGGGCATTGTGGAAATTTATATATGCGTAAAATATGCCTCCAAGCTTGGTCTGAATAGCCTCACTTCTTAATATATTTGGGTCCATTGTTATATGTCTTCTTCTCATGTTATAAATACATGGGTAAAATGTGGTTTCCACGTAATGCTATGTAGAGCAAACAACTCTGCTCCTTTTTTGAGGCTACAATATTCCTCCTCTTTGTTTTGTTTTCCACATGATATTTTCCCTAACATTGGACTCTGGAGTAAACCCAAAACCAGAAACACATTCTCAAACACATTTCTGAAGATTTTCGAGGCGACCTTCAAATTCTTGGTGATACCTAGCATATTGTGTACATTGTAGCTCTTAAGCCAAAGTTGGTCCTCCTCCACTCTGCCCATAAAACCAATCCAAACCCTTCAGAAATGCATCAATGTCATGCAGCTTATGAGTTGCACACAACTATTATAGATGGGCTTGTTTCATTCCTCATGCATGCCACCCACAAATTTCGACTCATCCATGTGTACCATGTGCCCATCTAAATTCTCATAAGTTAACCAACACACCCACTTAACTAAAAAAGTGCACCAAATCCTCCTCATGATTCATCCATGCAGTTTGTGCATAGAAAAGTCTCGTTGCTTGCTCACACAACCAAGATGATATTGTCTTTTTTTTTTCTATATTTCATCATAATAACACCAGTTTGTCTAATTTCTTCAATGAAAAATGGTCCTAACCATGCAATTTCCAACTTTAAAGGAGTTCCTTTTATTTTGTTGTCATATAGAATCACCAAATTACCTTGCTTTATATATTTCTTTTTAATATGCTAATTGTGTCATTTTTTACTATCATAAGTTGATTTCCTGATGATGAAATGTGCTTCTTCCTTCAATTGCTTTATCTAGTGAACTCGTTGTTTCTTAGTTATGTCGATATTGTATCTATGGACAAAATATACCTTCACAACAATAGTATAAAAGTCCAAGGAGACTATTGTTTCTTGGTCATACACTAGCTTGAAATGAGTATGACCAATTTCTCTTTTGTATGCTACTCTATACACATGTACTATTGCTTTCATTTATCATCCTAGTTATCTCAATCGATTACACATATCTTCATTAATTGTTTATGCAATTCTTTGTTGAATGACTCAACCAATTCATTAGTTTATGGATAATAAGCTTAAAATTTTTTATGATCAATCAAATACTTTCTCCATAATACTTTGATTCTTTCAATAACAAAATGTGTTCCTTGATCACTAATAATGGTTAAGATACAACCAAATCTTGTGACTATGATTTCATAAATAAATTTCTTAGAACTTTTGTTTTGGTACACAACTTTGCTATTTTAGCTTTTGCTCATTCACTGAGTTATTCGACAATAATGATTATGTATTTTTGTTTTCTCCCTTTTTCTCATTATGGGAATGGTTTGACAAAATTGATTTCCAATATTTCAAAAGGTTTTATCAAATTTTAAAGCATTTCAACTTCCCATGACATTCAACCCATTCACTAGCAAATGTGGCATTTACCTACATAGTTTTGATAGTCATAGTGTAAGTTTGGCCACCAAACACCATCCTAAAGAGAATATCATGGGTCATTGTATTCACTAGATAGTGTCGTACTATCTACCATGAATGTGCTTCATCTATTATACATTTCCTTTGACGTTATGCAACATATGAAAGTAGGACATCATCTAGCCCCAACTTCTATAGATACCCATTCGTTAATGTGAATGGTGCAAATTTCATTGCTGAGGCCTTATTTTTCTTTTAACTTTTATGGAATTTCTTTAGGTTCATTCTCATCCTCTAATAATTACACAATTTTCCATTTTAAGCAATTCATTTACAAAAGCTACTTCCCTGATGGGATAGAAGTGAAAACTGATAGTTGCAAAGGACCAGAGCTCAACTATCCTATTGTGGAAAAAAAAGATTATGCAGTATACAAGGCGGAGAAGCATTTTAGACCCTTCTTGTTGAAAAACCATTATATTATCTTTAATGTTCCACACCCAACAGTCATATGACTGCTTGTTCAGCAAGGATTGAGTGAGAGAAGGGAAAACTGGATGACTGGATTACATGAATATGATCTTGACATCAAACAAGTTCACACCATCAAGGGTCATGGTCGTGGTAAGTTAGCAGTGGAAGCGGTCAATGCACAAGAGGAAGAAGAAGAGGTCGGTAGCTAAGAGCAAGAAATAGAAATGTAAAATGTTGAGCGAGCATCTCCCACTTCAAACATAAACTCTTGGTACACAAATGTGCATTGATACCTTGATCATGGCATCGTGCCCTCTCACTTTTCTATACAGTAGAAGAGGGCACTCTGACTCAAAGAATTACCATACCATCTGATGCATGGGGTGCTATACTGAAAGCACCATAATGAGATGCTTCTCAGGTGTCTAGAGGCACAAGATTTAGATAATGTTTTACATTATCTCCCCAACTGACTAGCCGTGGGACACTTTGCAGGTAACACTACAGCACACAAGGTCATACGGGATAGTTTCTACTGGCCTACATTATTCAACAATGCTCATGCCTACGCACACAAATGTCCGGTCTTTCCAAGGGGCACCAACATAAATTGGAAGTCAGCAGTGCTACTACAGCATATTGCAGTGGAAGAACCATTCCAACAATGGGGCTTGGATATCATACGGGAAATTTCCCCTGATTCATCAAAGCATCACCACTATATTTTGACTGCTACATATTATTTTATGTGATGGACAGAGGAACTTCCACTGAAACAAGTGAATGATCTGGAGGTCATTAGATTTGTGTGAAAAATATCATTTCCAGGTTTGACGTTCTTACGTCACTTGTTTTGACAATGCAACATACTTTTTTCGTTCTCTTTATGCTTTTACATTCGAAAATGACATTGTCTTGAAGCATTCTTCTAACTATTATCCACGAGGGAATGATCTTGCTGAATCCACAAATAAGAACCTCATTCGTATCATCGAAAATACCATTTTCTCTGAGCAAAGAAACTACCACACCACTTTAGTGAATTCTTTATGGGCTGGCCGAGTCACACCTAAACCTTCCCTAAATACTTCCCCTTACTTCCTGGTGAATGGAAAGGAATCCATCCTCCCATCGGATATCTACTTTCCTGCTCTCCAGCTGTCCCAAGAATCCCATGGCAAGTCGTGTCTCTTAGTTCAACCTAGGATTGACACTTCACACAAGTTACAGGAAGAAAGGTTGAAAGCAAAAGCGAAATTTTCACTCCATCAGAACCGTATCAAGAGATGGTTCGACAAAAATTTTGCATGGAAGACTAGCTTCAATGTGGCTGACTTAGTCCTGAAGTGGGACAAAGCCCACGAAGAAAAAATTACAGCCTTTGAATCCCTTATCACTTGTAAGTTCATATTCTTGAAGTGACACAATTAAAATGACTAACATAAATGACTAATTTGTATTCTTGTAGTACTTTTTAAAAAGAAGGATTTTTGTTCCTATACTAAATTAGTCATTCATGTTAGTCATTTTTAGTTGCATTACATATTATCTAGTCATATATTTCAACCCGAGACTAAATTAGTCATTTATGTTAGTCATTTTTAGTTGGGTCACTTAAGATTGCTCATTTTGGGTAGTATTTCACTTGGAAAAGTTGTGGTGACTAACTTTTTTATTCACCTCGTCACTAATTCCATCATTTTATACTAGTGATTGTAGGTAGGCCCATGTCTTGATTGATAAAGACAAAATCTAATTCTCAAAAGCCAATACCATGCATACAAACTATTTTGGGTTATCAATTGGTAAAATCAGTTATGCAATGGATACAAGATGAAACTGACAAAATGTAATTCTCAAAAGCCAATATCGCGCATAGGAACTATTTTGGGTTATCAATTGGTAAAATTGGTTATATAATGGATACAAGATGAAACTGTATTTACATTGGATAAACACAGTATAATCCTAGTCAGCAGTAATTCATTAACTAAGAATCAATGAGCATTTATTTATTCTCAATAATTCCAAATTTACTTATGATGTTACGTTTATTTTCAGTGTCTAATCATTATTTTCTATATGTAATGCATGTATGTTGGCATATTAATGTAGAGGCATTTTGGATCTTATGTTATATATTTTAAGGTGGAGGACATACTTCGTGACTATGTGTGAACACTCCTTCACACAGGAATCTTTGACAACTATGTGAACACTTGTTTGTACAGGAATATTTGGTGAATGGTTGATAAAAAAATTCCAGCATGCTTTCAAGAATATTGTGATATGAGCTATTCTGACATAAGTGAATACATAGTGGTAAAAAATCAGCTTATTTCATGAATTCACAATTTCAATCACTCCTCATGTTGTTATTCTAGTTTCGTTGTTTTATACACTTATTTATACTTTTTCTTTCTTTTAGTCTTCCTTTGTTATTGAGATCTATTTGGAAAGAACATTATTTTTTTTGGTAAATGGCCCTTTTTTAAGGAAGTGGGCTCTCCCTTTGGTGCATATGCCACAACTGCAAGTAGCTATGATACAAAATTACAATATTGGCATTAGCTCATTTACCACAATAGAGAGTGTTTATTAATATAATAAGTGAAATTTCCCAGGACTTTCTCGCCTCTACTGGTTGCATTAAGGCAACAACATGTGTTTGGAGTGTATCAATGGTTCTTAAAGTATTTTATGCTTCTATTATTCTAATAATTTGTACTATTATATTATTTTAAATATATAAAAAAATCAATTCAAATCTAACAATTATTATAAGTTATAGTAAATAAATCCAGTTCATACACTGGAAATTAAGCCTCTATAGATATAACCATATGAGCCTCCATATATATAACCATATGAAACCACATACACTTTGTGTAAGAATCAAGAGAAAAGGTGAGATATACTCCTGTGTGGCAGGGACTTGCTGCTTAGCAATTGTTCTTGTTAAAATGCTTTTTGAAGATGAATTACTAGAGGTTGCATTCGATCTGAGAAGATGTGGCTTAAAGGAAGTGTTGATGGTGTTGGACCTACCAAAATTTGGGGGATCACCCCAGTATGAAGTCCCAACTAGACCTCACACAATTTGGTCTAGGAGTCCCATCCGATATGATGGACAAGTTGCCATTATCTTAAAGATTTGCCTGAACTCTTGCTTGTCAGCACAGGAGAGCGGTATGCTTTGTCTTTCGAGAAGTGAGACCATATGTCTGGAGATTGTAAGTGTCTCTTGTGTGAAAATTTATTTCACAATAGAGGGAGAGGGTGGGAGTGAGTCCCAAGTCGGTTGGGAGAAGTCCCAACTCTGCAAGGAACACACAACACAACAAGACGTGCATAGCTTCTGGCGGAGCAGTCCACACAAGTGCGGTAGTCACAACACACAAGGGAAGATAACACGTATAACACTCAG
Source organism: Pinus taeda (assembly GCA_000404065.3). Taxonomy (NCBI): domain Eukaryota; kingdom Viridiplantae; phylum Streptophyta; class Pinopsida; order Pinales; family Pinaceae; genus Pinus; species Pinus taeda. The sequence goes on from APFE030597451.1 coordinate 194,879, forward strand.
CATATTAGTCCGCGTGAGTATAATGGTTGTTATAGCAATTTTTATGTCAAAGGTTTGTCTGATGTCCGGGAGAGTAGTCTACACGGACGAGACAGCGTTAACAACATATACAACACATTTTCAGTAACATATGTATATTACATCAAGCGAATTAGTTCAAGTGTTAAACACAAGTTAAAGAAACATGCATTACAAGTGTTAAATATTAGTATTACAACATTTACAATAAATGTGTGAAAACGTGTTGGCCTATGAGCAGGCTTATGAACTAAGCGAAAGTTCCAAGACATGTCGTTACACCAAAAAACACTAACCCCAAGTTTGAGTCGTTGAAGCCACTACTTAATCCTCAAATAAAATATTACAAATTCTCAAGGCTATGTGGGAGGAGCTAAGGTGAAAAGTCCTTTACATGTACAAAGGAGGGGGTATTTATAGCCAAGGGTGAAACTGACCCTTGTGGTTGTTTGACTACCCTCATGATTGTTTGACTTCCATGGCTTTTCAACTTTACATGACTCTTCGTACAACAAATGGGTCCCTTAGACTTCCGAATTACATTACATTGATTGACAGTATGGCCCACAGTAGAGATGTGGATGACATGACTCAAGACATGAATCGACATGAAAGTGCTAGTACATTCGTGATGTCGTTGGTCTGCATGTCGAGATGTAGTGATGCTGGGTGATAGATGTCCTCATGGTGTGTCACAGCTTCACCTCTGCATGGCAAAGTGTGCAGAGTCTTTGATGGTCGCTGGTTCACTTGATGTTGCATTCACACATTGCTCCTTGCTTGTATATTGGTAAGCTTGACAGGTCTGTCCATTCGCAAAAGGTGAATGTTTTTCCATCCATTCGTCAGTGAACACATCTTCCATGTTTTCTCATCCATCTACCCGTGAACAAATCTTTATATGATCATTTGTTCATGAGCACATCTCTTTGCATGCATTTTTTGTTCATCTATTGGTTAACCTTTCCTTCTGCATATGATCCCTTCATTCATCCCATCTATCATCGCGCCATGTTTGTTTGTGTACCTGTATCTACAGTCTTTCATGATGAGATGACATCAAATCCAAAAATATCTTAGTCTACCATGATGCATGATCATTTTGGACGCAAGTGACTGGGAGAGGTGCAAGGTTGCAAGGTAGGATGGAGGCTCCAGGCACTGTTGATGAAAACTAGGTTGGAATCACTGAGTGATGAAGATGGACAATCCGAATCAACAGTGACTGTCCATAAGGTATGGCTTAGTTGGAGGACAAAACTGTGCAGTTTTTGGGAGGAATACTCTGGGCTGCGGGAAGGTTAGGCAAGAAAAATCTACGCAATTTCTGGAATGAGCGGGTAGCAGGAGCTTGGCAGCAAAAACTGCAAAATTCCTAAGGGGAACTAGTAGTCAGATGTTGGGTCACTGGAAGAAAAAACTACACAATTCCTAAGGGGAACAAGAAGCCAGCTACCAAGATCTTGGCAACAAAAATTGTGCAATTCTTGGAGGGAACTAGCAGTCAATTGTTGGAGCTTGGTAGAAAAAACTGCACAATTCCTAGAGGTAACTATCAATCGATTGTCGGGAGCTGCTGCCGAGAAAAATGCACTAATGCTAAGATGTTGGATTGTTTGTCATCTCTATGCAGTTTCTGAGCCAAGCGGACTGTTGGGCAGCAGAGGACTTGCTCATGAAAACTGCACAATTTTCTGGGTGAGTAGCCAGTCGATTATTGGGAGGGCTGGCTGGAAAACTGCGCAATTTTCTGAGGGAGACAGGGATGGGCATTGGGTGTTTGTCTGGCCTATCGGCATAGTTTTCTCATTCAACAGAGTAGGCAAGTTTTGTATCCTGTACACAATTTTTGAGGGGAGTCAGTCCCAGGGTGGCTATCGGGTCAAACTCTCTGGTTGACCAGCATGAAAGTTGATTGATTTGCTTGCAGACATCGCATCTTGAAATGGCTTTCTTGGTGCTCATGCATTGTTCTGGGTGACATTCAATTGAGTCAATGGCAGGCTGATGGTCCAGCTGTCAGAGGAGAATCTGGTCATCAGAACTTCAGAAAAGTGACTAAGTGTGTGAACGAGTGAAAGATGCATATGTGATCATGCAAACACACACTTACATGACTTGACAATGAGACGACTCAAACCATCCAGTCGCACATGCACAACATGACTCACCAATGGTGTAAGTGACAAGCATGACACTTGTGATTAATCATTGGTCAACCGTGACACTTGTGATTGATTATTAGTCGACAATGAATGTGACTCCTTATGTTAGTACCACAAATGTTTTCATCGTGAACACAATAAGTACACATGAACCAAAGACTTTGAGTATAACTAGAACATGTTCACAAGTGTGACTTTGACATCAATCATGCAAAAAATTGGGTGAAATGATTAAGAAAGGTGGGTGCGAAGATTCACATGAGCTCACAGAGTGAACCCAAGTGTGTGCAGTCATCAAGTGAAACTCTCAAGGGAGGCTCTGAAATTGGGTACAGGTGAAAATTTTAGAGGGTGCTTGTAGCCACTACAACACTTGGTGAAACACTGGTAGAACTCTAGCTTCCATGTTTTGTTTCATTGATAGCACAGGACCTTGGTCTTTCAGGGAGTATTGAATCATTATGCGGGTTACTCCGGCTTCCCCACTTACCTCATGGACATACATGGTTCACCTTTTGCCAACTTAGTCAAACACAATCAAAAGTTCAGCTTGATCACAGTGTTTCAAATTTGGGAAGGTTAGTTTAGCTCGCGAGTTGAAGATTTTACAAAGTATAAGTTTAAATCTATGGCATTGCTCTACTGCCAACATGCCTGGACAATAACCCAGTGGAGTCATGTAGGAACACATGCATTGCTCCACTGTGAGCGAACCTAGTCAGTAGCCCGACGGAGTTGCATGCTTCACCTCTTTGCATAGGAATCCTTTCTCTTCTTTCACCTTTGTATTTTTTCAAGAGGACTATGCATAAGCACTTATTTATTTTTGGGGCGGAAGAGGGATCCCGACTTATTGAGAGAAGAAGAGGTTGATCCTTCTGAGAAGCATGTAAGACCTCTAACATAGGTTTTCTCATTTAGATTTTCCCCTTCTCCGCTTCTAATAGTTGGATGAACTTGAACACACAAAGAAGGAGCTTGAATGTAGGCATGGGGCTTCCCAGTGTGGACACAGGTTCATGGTTGGATGAAAAATTCCCTTGCAGATGGCTTGTATTTTTCATCAAGACTTAATCAATCAAAGGTTATAACGAAGCACAGAAAATACGAGCACAAGACTGGGCAAGTGTTGTAGTGTCACAAGTTTCTTCAAATCTCAGCCACATACTCTATTCAAAAGCCAGAACGCAGTAGTTGGTAGCAATTATTTCTGGAAACAAAAATAGTAAGGTATCAAGCAAACAAAACAAATGCAAACAAAAATAGTAAGCAGAACAAACCAAATAAAAACAAAGATAGTAAGCAAGGAAAACAAAATGAAAACAATAAGTAGCAAGCAGACTATGTACATGACATGGGGCACGGCCCGACCTACTGGAAATAATGCTTGATATCTTGGTTGTTGACAGGAAGGTTGTCAACCCTCCCATCAAGTGATTGTAGATGGTATATGTGTGGGCCAAGCTTCTCATGGAACAGTGTAAGACTATCGAGTTCTGTTATCAGAACTTGGTGGTATCCCCGAAGACCTTTAGGTGAAAACGACACTACTACTTTAGATACTACATGCAACATAGGCTCTGATCATGGCATAGGGTAGTTGTTTTTATTCCAGGAACGGTTCAAGTTTTTGAAATCAATGCACAAGAAAATTTCCCAGGATTTCTTACATGCAAAGCTTAAATTAGAAACCCATGTATGGTGATGAACTTTGTAAGTAATCCAAACATCCAACAACTTAGTTAATTCTTTCTATATAAGAGGTTCAAGCGACATATGTGTTTTACCTAGATTTTGCTGCAATGGCTTGGCTCCTTCTTTACTTGGAATCCCATGTTGGATCATTCGCATGTCGTGTGTACTCAGGTCATCATATACCCATGTGGACACATTCCAGTATTATTTAATCAAACACACAAAGTGTTAAGTTTAGGTATGTTCTATGCTAGAGAAATTTATTTAAATTTTCACAGCTAGCAATCACATCAGCATTAAGATAAACTACAGATAGAACATAAATATAAATCGGAGAAGACAAACCAAGACAAGAAGACACAAGATGTGGCGCTTGCTAGGGAAAAACCCCACGATGTGGGGAAACCCTTGATCAATTCTTCTTTCATGTTCTTCATAGTTCAACAAAGAAAGTGAGAGAGAGAGATAGTACATTTACAACAAAATTCAACACTTTGACTTATCTAGATCTAGCATAGATCATTTTATATAATGATGAGATCAGTTGAAGACAATCTGCTTCAACTGATTCTCCAAGGTGACTCCTTCACCTATCATTGTGCTGAATCTGGTTCTCTTTTTGTACCATTGCATACTGCACCATGTTGCACCAATCAAGATTATCACCATGCTGCCCATGTCCTTGATCTTATTCATCATCATGCTGCTCTTTATGTCCATGATCTGTACCATACACGCTGGGCCTCTCCAAGACTAGGATATCAATCCTCCTTTCTATTGCTGCTGAGGTTATCCTCACCGCTGTACCATTGAAGTTATTACATCATCACTGAGATCCTCACTGTTGCTTCTTTATCATATCTATGAGAGCTACGTAAAAGTTTCATCTCCATGTGTGTCTCTAACTGTGATTGCAATAGTTGAACCTTATTCTAATATGATGAGGGTTCTGGGCCTCTTTTCATCATATATGTATAGGGACTATTGAGATCATGATACCCATCGAGAGACTTTTCCTTCAGCTTCATCCAGTTGATGAAAACACTTGCAGGCAGACAAGATGTTGTTCATAGATATTCTAGTATTTATTCATCCACAAATATTTCCTTTAATCACAGGTCCACATATCTTGACTGTGGCTAGTCTATCTCTGTGAATATATCTTGGATCTCTGTGGCTACTGCAGCTAGGGCATCACTACGGCTGCAGCTTCGTTACCCTTTACTGTGGCTCAACTTCATGCACTTGCTATGCATATAGTTGTTGTATATATTGTAGCTATTGATGTGTTGAAGGACTCTTCATTGATTACGTCGAATCATGATCATGAACAGCGTGTAATGATTCCGGATGGCATCACATTAACTGTCTTTATTCATGAACAGCGTGTAATGATTCCGGATGGCATCATGTTGAGTGTCTTTATGTGGATAGTGTCTTCATGTTGTGCATATGTACAGAGGTTCCATTACAGCATATAAGTTCCTACCCTTACTACGGCTAGGTGGCGGATAGATCTTCATGACCTACCTATTAATCTATATGCCCTCTGTAACCCTTGACTGCGTATAACCATGAACAACGTATTTACCATGACTGTGTTGTACTACGGCTTACCTCTTCATCACTTCAGCTTGATGACTGTGGCACCCTTGACAGTGTATGAGTCTTCATGACCAGCGTATCTATATATAACCATGAATAGCTTCATGACCAGCTTATATATATATATAACCATGAACAACTTCATGACCAGTGTATAGTGTATTGGGTTTCCCATGTATCAGCATATAGAGATTCATCATTTTCCAACAGATAAATGTCTTCTTGACCTGCATTTGATTAGGGCATCATTTTGCAGCTAGGGCTCCTGCCAGGCCAGTGTATTATTTTGCTCTCTCCTTCTCCAAAAACCCAAGACATGGAGAGGAGATCCCCTCAAGAATACATCTCCAAAATGACTTCAAGTCCTCACCAATTTATACTAAAACATGGATGATGAATAGACACGTCTATTGGGCTTCTGAGCCTACTCAAGTTGTTGGTCAGCTTGATAATAATTCCATAATCAAAATAAATTCATATCTACATAGATACTTATCGGAATTGGATGATCTTTAGATCAATCCTACACCTCTTGATGAAAGGGATCGAATAAAAATATCAACTACCATAAATAAGTTGACCCACATGGATTTTGTCCCTAGTTGCAAATTTTAACACAAAGGCTTGCCGCTGCTACGGTATGCAGTTTGCACCGAGACTAACTATCTTCGGATCATGATTGGTTGCCAAGTTGATCTATTCGTTCGTAGTGGTGGAATTATGGGTTATTTTGTTTTTAGGCCCTTGACATTGGTTCTGCAAGTCATAGAGCTTGTTGAGAGAAACGCCACCCTTGGGGATGGGGTTGCCTTTCTTGCCATCAACTACAGTTTTTAGGGTTTGTTCATGCTCATCTTCATCAACTGTTGTGTCCTTGAAAACATCAACATTGTTCATGGAGTGCAGTATCTATCGACCATCACCAAAAACGTGTATCTCAATTATGTTATTAGAGACAGAAAGTTTATACAAAACTTCAATAGTACATCTATCCCTAAGTAGTGACATACTAGCAGTTGCATTTGCCAAGGCATTGGCAGCTGCAATACATGTTCTTGGCACAATAGTGATATTAAATGCTTGGAATTAGAGATCAGTTGCCATACCTCTAGCTGGTAACTTTTGACACGAGGTGACAAACAATGAATGGTGTTACATACGTATCGTACTACTATTTCCGAATCACCTACCACTTTGAGCGCGACCACGTTGAGGTTAATGGATTTTTGTAAGCCCAACACAAGTACTTCGTACTCAACAATGTTATTTGTGAACTTTAACTCCAAGAAGCTTGAAATCATGTGTTTTATATTGTTTGGATTGAACAAGATACACCCAACCCCTTAGCCATCATCTGTCTTTGACCCGTCAAAATACATGGTCCACAACTCGTCTGTACACGGACCATTTGATGCACTTCTATTGTTGCTACTACTACTACTAAAACTGTTACAATGTGTTATACATGTTTCATTTCCATTAGTTGGGAAAAGGAAGGAGGCCCAACTGTGTGTCTGGTGGGCTTGGAGTTGGCCGTGCAGGATAACACCCCAATGTTGTTTCCAGGAGGCAGTTGCCAAACATGATTTCTGTGAAGGCAAACGATTGATTCTCACTGTTAAGGGGAGTGAGATTTTGCTTCATATACCTCTCAGACACTACCCATATTTGGTTTCATATTCACTAGTCTGTAGCAAAATATCCATCCAGCTTGCTGGACCAGTCTCTACTGAATAATAGACTGTATGCTTCTGGTATGTCCACAACAACTATGTTGATGCATTGGTGAACTCAACCATCATGAGATAGTCAAATTTTCACGTCTCATAGTTCACCAATGGTTTGCACCGATGTTCGATCAAGTTGGATGATCTCTGCGGATGTCTCATTCCATTGTGCATTGATTGTTTTCATAATGGAGAGCGGCATGACGTTGGATTCCATGCCAGAATCAACCAAGAAGTTGTGAACATTTAAGTTAAAAATTTCAAATGATAGGAGGAATGGAGATAAACCTAACTTTGCTTCTTCCATCGAAGGGTGTTGAGCATAGTAGAAAGTGATCAGAGGTGTGCTTTCTCCCTTACTGGTAGAGGTTGTGTTGTTCATTGTTGTCTGTCCCAATGCAAGCAGCAGGATGTCTCGATGACTCTGGATCTTAGCTAACTCAAACAAACTGATGTTACCTGAGTTTTCTTCATGTCATCTATAATGATGTAGTCCAGAGGTGGTAGGGTCACCGAGGTGTCCGGGGTAGGAATATTGTTCGTGTTGTCCAACGGAGTGTTCTGCAATTTGTTGCACATGGACGTACTCTTGTCCATCGTTGTCTTCCCAGACGTGTTCTATGTTTTTTGCTTTGTGACGGCTGGTGGATATGCATTCCTCATCAACAGTCTCATATTTTCTTGTACTTCCCCAAGTGTAAGGGGAGGCCCTTTACTCCTAAATTGTAATGATCATTTTTTCTTGGGGCTGCTTCTCGGTGTTCGTCTTCAGCATTGCTTGCGAGCATTGATATGCGTTCACTGCATGCCCAGAACTTAATGCCTCATCATGTGAAATACCTTTGTCATTATTTGTTCCATATGACTACTCCTGAATACTGCTCTCTGCATCGAATGTATGACTATATACCGAGTTTACGACTCACTTCCTGTCTGAACAGAAGTTCTCAGGGTGATGCTCTTCGTGGAACGAATAGAACTTGGGATCTGCACATTGTTCAACATTGAACACAGATCTCTGGGCATTTTTTTGAGTGAATTACCTGCTGAGCTACTTCTGTGTCTCTGTTTGAGCAGATGGCTTCTTGCAGATGTGTTTGTTTTTCATTTTTTAAGCTTGGACACTTTTGTTGTCAAGTTCTTAATGAGGTGAGTGAGGGTTTCAATATCATTTTGCTTCCTTATCTCTACCCTTGCTCACCATTGCTTGGGACTTCCTGCTTGCATATTTGGATTCCTTTGCTCATACATCATCCTTGATGACTCCAATCGCGCGTAGGTCTTTCTCTAGAGAAATAGCATCTTTGCAGTTTTCCATAAGTGTTGGTTTCGTAGCTCGCTTGACGAAATTCTCAATGTTGGTCAACATTGCAGCCATGTAGTAATCAATAGTGATGGATTCATGAGGTTTGGTGTTCGCTGCAAATTTGTTCAATATGCATGTAAACCTCTGGATGAATTCCTTTACCTTTTCTTTCCCCTCCATCTTCAGGCTTCTCAATTATTTGAATAACATAGTTGGGGTCTTGTCATCAGCAAACTTTTCAAGGAACATATGTTTGAATGCACCCCAGTTATGTATGTAATTTTTTGCAAGGCTATGATACCATGCAGCGACGTGACCATCCAAGTTACATGGAAACAATCTACAAGCTACATCGTCATGTCGTACCTCGAGGATCTGCAGCTGCAAGTAGAAGTTATCAAAATGGTCTTATGCATTCACCGTGATGTCAGAGGTCAACTTGATGTTCATTCTCTATGCTCACTTCGGAATCTTGTGTAAGACAACCAAGAGAGACAATGGTCCATGAGTCATCCAATCTAGATTTGGTTCAGCCATCTCTTTCTCTTCTTCATCCTCCTCCTCTCTTTCAGAACCTGATGGTTCTAACTCTCATTCCATTGATTTGTCTCTACCTTCGCCTAATCCACTACCTTCCCCTCCACCTCCTGTATCGAATTCTGATCCCAAGATCACAAGGGTGTCTCATTCGCCTTGCCAGAATCTGAAGGTTTCTCTCTGTCTTCAATAGCTTCTGTGAAAACTTTAAGTGTGGCAAGAATTTCTTCTTCCACTGATGATACAAAAACCCCTGTAGGAGTGGATTTTGGCTTCCTTGATGTGCATGGAAGGTGTTGTATGCCTGGGATCAATCTGAATTCTTTCACGAACTAGTGGGTGATGGGACGGATGGAGTGGAGGTGATGATACAGAATCTCGCATTTAGTCCTAGGAGATGAGGAATAACCAACTGCAGAGTCACGCGAAGGTGAGAGGAAGTTTGGTTTACTACCTTAACCACATGGTTGATGAATGAGTGTGAGAGGACGTTCATCCATATACAATGGGAAGCCCTCCTTCTAGCACCAAAAAAGTTGATGGTGTTGGACCCACCAACGTTCAAGGGATCACCCCGTTTTGAAGTCCCAACTAGAAATCACATTGTTTGGTGTGGGAGTCTCATCTGGTACGATGGCTCGGTTGCCATTATCTTAAATATTTGCCTCAACTCTTGCTTGTCAGCACAGGAGAGTGGTCCGCTTTGTCTTTCGAGAAGTGAGCTTCGTGTGCTTGGTGATTGTAAGTGTCTCTTGTGTCAGTGGTTCTTTCACCATAGAGGGAGAGGGTGGAAGTCAATCCTAAGTTGGTTGGGAGAAGTCCCAACTCTACTAGGAACACACAACACAATAGGATGTGAACAGCTTTTGGTGGAGCAATCCACCCGGATGAGGAAGTCACAACACATAAGGGAACATAACACATATGACACTCAGCAGATTAGTCCGCGCAAGTAAAATGGTTGTTATAGCATGAAAGGTTTGTCTGATGTCTGGGAGAGTATTCTACACGGGCAAGACAACGTTAAAAGCATATACAACACATTTTCATTAACATATATGTATTACAACAAGTGAATTAGTTCAAGTGTTAAACATAGGCTAAAGAAACATGCATTACAAGTGTTAAAGATTTGTATTACAATAGCTACAATACATGTGTAAAATGTGTTGGCCTTTGAGCAGGCTTCTGAATTAAGCAAAAGCTCCAAGACACATCATTACACCATACATTATTAACCCCATGTGCGGGGCGTTGGAGCCACTACTTAATCCTCAAAGAAAAGATTACATACTCTCAAGGCTATGTGGGAGGAGCTGAGGTGAAAAGTCCCTTGCATGTACAAATGAGGGGGTATTTATAGCCAAGGGTGAAACTAACCCTTGTGGTTGTTCAACTACCCTCATGACTGTTTGACTTCTATGACTTTTCGAATTTACATGACTCTTCGTACAACAAGTGGGTCTCTTGGACTTCCACATTGCATTATATTGATTGAGAGTATGGCCCACAGTCAAGATGTGGACAGCATGTCTTAACATGACAATGCTAATACATTTGTGTTGCAGCTGGTGTGCATGTCGAGCTACAGTGCTACCAGGTGATGTATGTCCTCATGGTGTGTCACAACTTCACCTCCACATGGCAAAGTGCGCGGAGTCTTCGATGGTCATTGATTCCCTTAATGTCACATTCACACATTGCTTCTTGCTTGTATGTTGGTAAGCTTGACAGGTTCGTCCGTTCACGAAAGGTGCATGTTCATCTGTCCATTCGTCCGTGAACACATCATGCATGTTGTTATCACTTAGAACTAAAATTTTGATGCATATAATTGTCTGTCCTAGTTTGATGACAAAGGTCTGTGTTAAAGTTGGTTTCATTTTATTTTTCTCACTTAGGATTTGGAGTTTTAAAGGTTTTTAACTTAGATCATACTCCACTCCTATTGGTTCTCCTCCACCCATCATTATTCCATAGTCATGTCTTGTCTATGCCAAGTCACCGTGTCTTTTAGTGATTTCGCAGCGCAATCATGGTCTAGCAGTTTCGCAGCGCATCATTAAAAATTATAACTAACAGTGCTGCGAAATCATGGACTCGTGCATTTCGCAGCGAATCTTTCCCGAAATGTCAAGTCCGTAGGTGGGTCAGCATTTGTGTCTACTCATGTCAGTCTGTGTACCTTTTGTATCATGTCTGAATGTTCATTTGCCACTACTCCACCAATAGATCGCTGATATGCACAGGAATATCATTCCCAAGAGATTTTACCATGCATAGACCTTAATGATGGTCGTAAGTGCTGCATGAGTGACCAGTCGGCCAATTATGTAGTGAAGTGTTTCATTTTGAATTTCAAGCGAGGTTGATTTCAAGCGAGCCTGTTTACAAGCGAGGCTGAGTTAAAAAAGGAGATGAACCATCATCCCAACCGGAGCTGTTAGAATTTGGGTGTGAAGATCTCAAAGGAAAATATGGAGAGGAAACAGCACAGATCCAGTAAATGTCAGAGGAATGAACCTGAAGGCCTAGACATAACGTTGAGAGATGAAGGCGTGAAGAAAGCATTCAAAGATGCCGGGTGCTGGAAATTTTGTTAAAAGCTACAAGGAGGGCATGCACAGGTAACTAAGGAATTTGTGCTAAATTTTATTGGTTTGTATTCAAAGGTAGCCATGTTAGAAATACAGGTTTCTCCAGAAGCAATAGCTACTGTAACCGAGATCCCAAGAGGACGGGAAGAATGGTTCAAAAATTTTAAATTTCATATGAATCCTTGTAAGGAGTTTTTAAAAGAGGCATATGTAAATGAAGACTTAACAAAAGCAGTACCCAGGTATTATGTCAAGGAACATTATGCTCTTCTTCTCACCTGCATACAGAAGTATTTGACCTGTGAAGGAAGGTACAATAAGGTTTATTCTTACCATTTTAAACTTCTCTTGCATTTTACCGGGAAAGTCTCCATAGACATTCCGTTTTATTTATTTCGTAGTTTAAGTAAGATGTGTGATAAGGTGCAGCTGAGGAAAGAGGATTGTGAAACCTCTTTATTTCATCATGGTTTGATTAAGTTGCTAGTTTTAGATGGCCTCCAAAAGATAGGCAGAGACTGGAATTCGTTTATTTTCATGGCTAGATTCCAAAGTAAGACTGGTCTTACTCCACAACCAGCCAGAGAGTTCACCATAGCTGAGCTTCAAAGGGAAGTAAGAGCTAAAAAGCAAACCAAGTCACAGCTACCAAAACCAGTGAAGCCACTAATCATTCAAGAACAACCTCAACAATCAACAAAGGAAAAGACTCGGGGTAAGAAGATTGTACCTGAAGCAAGCAAATCTGAAGCAGTCTCAAGTGTAAGGACAAGAAGCCAAATAAATAAGGAAAAAGGTAAAGCTGTAGCTGTTGAAGAAAGCCCAGTGTCTAAGGCAAGCTTAAATGATTTATTGCAGGCCATTGAATTAGAGCAGTCCAAACCAGTTCAAATTGATTTGACACAGTCACCACAAGAAAGTGTTAAGAAAACCAAGGCCTCAAAAAGGCTTAAATTTGATGAGCCAGCTCAGGAGTTTATTTTTAAACCTAGAAGACCTATGACCAGAAAATTCCAGCAAGCACAGGAAGCACTGCCCAGAACAGAGGAAACTGAGAAAGTTAAGCAAAAATATACAAACAGGGCAGTCATCACATCTGAAGAAGATTATATAGCAGCCATGAAGAGCCAAATAGAAGCAGCTGAAGATGAGATTAATCAACTGCAGAAAGCTACTAGAGACCTGAAGGCACAGCTAGGCAAGTTGCCTGATAAATGAATTTTCTTTTCAAGAAAGGTTATGTTCCAAATTTTTGTCAATTTTACTTAGGCTTATGGTTTTGAAGACATGTAAATCCCTGTTACACATATGAAAAATCAAAGGGAGTTTTTGGCAATCAGAGTTTTGGGTGATAAAGTTTTCGGGTCAAAATCAAGCTGTTTTAAATAAAAACAGCAGTTTCGTAGCGCGCTACGAAACTGCTGTAGGTGATGATTTTAACGCAGACAAACAGTTTGATATTATGGGCGGGAATTTTGAAAGAGAGACACCTGTTCATCAATACAGCCTACAACACATCAAAAACGTGGCAACGTTCCATACCTTGGGTTATTAAAGGCTCAGAAAAATGTTGTTATATATTTGAGCAAATTGTGGAAAACAGAAGCCGAGAAGCAGGGGACATCTCCTAATACCACGGGGCAGATAAGGATTCAGCGTTCAAGGTCAATATGGAGTATTAAATGTCCAGCTTATCCAATTTGAAAGAGGACCAGGTGTCAAAGAATGAGGAGTAGCCACTATGGCATGGAAACGGAGTTAGAGTCCTAGTTAATTTAGAACTTTTTAAAAATTCCAGTCAACACTTTATTGTATTTAATAGTCAGTTAAATAGCTGATAGGTGTCATTAGAGATAAGGATCGAGTTATTAAATTCCCCTCATGCTGGAGGAGGAAGCTCGAATTAGTTAGAATAAGGATTCTATATATAGCTGAAACAACAATGTAATGAGGGTTGGAAATTTTATAACAGAAGACTATTTTAGCTTATGTAAAGACCATTTTCAGTAATATAAGTTATCTGTTTTTCTTCTCAGGATTCATGAAGGATTTCCATGTTCAGAATGTGTGATTTGTTTTTTCCTTAATGTCTTTTTACAGTTGCATGGATGCATAATCACTTAGAATTCACTGATTGTGCTCTGACTTCCTGTATGCATGTATGAAGTGTGGTTTTATGTGAGTTGTGTTCTGAACATCTAAATGCTAAGTGCACTGACTTCTATGAAAAGGCAGTATCACTGTTTACTGAAGTATGATTGACTCCACAGGCCCAATGGAAACTTATGTAATGTTTATCCAGCCATCAAATTTGTTAATGTTATCCCACAAGAGTTAGCCATCTTATTTTAAGTCAAAATCAATAACCCTTTGAGAGAGCCCTCTCAGGCTAAGAAGGCTAAGCCTGTTGTAAAACTTCCTTAAAAAATTTGGACAACTTACATGGTTTCTCAACTCTTGTATCAGTCATGGTCAAGTCATGGTGAAGTCATTTTTATGTTTTAGAGTCTAATTCATATGGTTAGAGTCTCATGTCCATATTCAAATAAAGTTCATAGCCTCAATTCCATGTCCTAAAGCCTCACCATGGGTTTTTGACATCAGTTGATTCCAAAGGATTCATGTTAGTCTTGGTCTATTCTTTCCATGGTTGTTTCCGTTTCTAAGATCTATAAAAGAGTCCTGTTGGTATGGTCAAATAGGTTCAACACTCCTTTCTTGCCCATCACTGGTCCCACATCACCTAACATTCGATGTGTCAAACTTGTTTCAAGGTTTTCATAGTTAAAAACTCACTCCAAGTGTTTTTGTAGCGCGCTACGAAACCCCTATAGTAGCCTGTTTTAGCAGAGAAAAATTGTTTTTACTAGTCAACTTACAGAAGCTTTCCTGAGCAGCTGAGAACTCCATTTTTCAAACTGAAAGAGGTTTTTCTTCCTAACATGCTGCACTACCAAAATCTCTTTCCGTTTCTTCAAATCCATTCTCAGGTGGGAGAAATGAAAGACTAAACTTGCGCTACGAAACTGCTGTAGGTGCAAGTTTTTCACAGGCATATTTCTCTGTTTTACACCGGTTTTTCAAAGGCATATTCCGAGAGGTAGGGACGGCGTTTCAAAAAACCAAGAGAGGTTTTTGTTCATGACGGATAGGTTCACCAAAACCTCCTTCATTTTCCTCAAATACATCATGCGCTGGGAGAAATAAAGGACCAAACTTGCGCTACGAAACTGCTGTAGGTGCAGTTTTTCAAAATCAAAGTTTCCTGTTTTACACGTCTTCTTCAAGGATCGATTCTGGACAGCTGGAGACGTATTTTAAAAAACAAAGAGATATTTTTGTTATAGACATCATAGGATACAAAAACCTCCTTCAGTTTCAAAAAATGTGTCATGGATGAAGAGATAAAGGCTCTGTCACACGTGCCATTTTCAGGGATCCTAAACCTAAAAACAGGGAAACATGTTCCCTAATTTCTAGGGTTTGCCTTCAATAGTCAGATGACCACGTGGGAGGCTTCATCAAGTTCGATTTCATGGAGTTTTAGGTGTCAAAGAATGCTTTAAATGTTTAGGTATGGTTGTTGTAATCATAATAAGGAGTTACACTCCTAGTTGTATTAGGTCTCTAGGACTCCTAGTTAGGTGTCATTTGCATTTAATAGTTAGTTTTAAGTATCAATAGGTGTCATAGTAGGATGAATTCGAATTTCCCTCATGCTTGAGGAGGAATCCAAGTTATGTAAAGAGCTCTATATATAGCTGAAGCATCAATGTACAAAGGGTTGGAAATTTGATAACAGAAGTACTGTTTTAGCTTATGTAAAGACCATTTTCAGTAATATAAGTTATCTGCTTTTCTTCTCAGGATTCATGAAGGATTTTCATGTTCAGAATGTGTGATTTTTTCTTTCCTTAATGTCTTTTACAGTTGCATAGATGTGTAATCACTTAGAATTCACTGATTGTGCTCTGACTTCCTGTATGCATGTATGAACTGTGGTTTTATATGAGTTGTGTTCTGAATATCTAAATGCTAAGTGCCCTGAATTCTATGTAAAGGCAGTGTCATAGTTTACTGAAGTATGATTGACTCCATAGGCCCAATGGAAACTTATGTCATGTTTATCCAACCTTCATATTTGTTCATGTTATTCCACAAGAGTTAGCCATCTTATCATTAGTTAAAATCAATAACCCTTTTGAGAGAGCCCTCTCAGGCTAAGGAGGCTAAGCCTTAGTCAAAAGATTGGTTTGAAATAGTTACTTAGAGTCAACCTGACCAGCAGCCTATCAGGATTTGATTTTGAGATAACATTTTAAAGACTTTCTTAGTTTACTCTGTTCTGGGCAGTGCTTCCTGTGCTTGCTGGAATTTTCTGGTCATAGGTCTTCTAGGTTTAAAAATAAACTCCTGAGCTGGCTCATCAAATTTAAGCCTTTTTGAGGCCTTGGTTTTCTTAAACTTTCTTGCGGTGACTGTGTCAAATCAATTTGAACTGGTTTGGACTGCTCTAATTCAATGTCCTGTAATAAATCATTTAAGCTTGTCGTAGACACTGGGCTTTCTTCAACAGCTACAGCTTTACCCTTTTCCTTATTTATTTGGCTTCTTGTCCTTACCCTTGAGACTGCTTCAGATTTGCTTGCTTCAGGTACAGTCTTCTTACCCTGAGTCTTTTCCTTTGTTGATTGCTGAGGTTGTTCTTGAATGATTAGTGGCTTCATTGGTTTTGGTAGTTGTGGCTTGGTTTGCTTTTTAGCTCTTACTTCCCTTTGAAGCTCAGCTATGGTGAACTCTCTGGCTGGTTGTAGAGTAAGACCAGTCTTACTTTGGAATCCAACCATGAAAATAAGCGAATTCCAGTCTCTGCCTAACTTTTGGAGGCCATCTAAAACTAGCAACTTAATCAAACCATGATGAAATAAAGAGGTTTCACAATCCTCTTTCCTCAGCTGCACCTTATCACACATCTTACTTAAACTGTGAAATAAATAAAACGGAATGTCTATGGAGACTTTCCCGGTAAAATGAAAGAGCAGTTTAAAATGGTAAGAATAAACCTTATTGTACCTTCCTTCACAGGTCAAATACTTCTGTATGCAGGTGAGAAGAAGAGCATAATGTTCCTTGACATAATACCTGGGTACTGCTTTTGTTAAGTCTTCATTTACATATGCCTCTTTTAAAAACTCCTTACAAGGATTCATATGAAATTTAAAATTTTTGAACCATTCTTCCCGTCCTCTTGGGATCTCGATTACAGCAGCTATTGCTTCTGGAGAAACATGTATTTCTAACATGGCTACCTTTGAATTCAAACCAGTGAAATTTAGTGCAAATTCCTTAGTTACCTGTGCATGCCCTCCTTGTAGCTTTTAACAAAATTTCTAGCACTCGGCATCTTTGAATGCTTTCTTCACGCCTTCATCTCTCAACGTTATGTCCAGGCCTTTAGGTTCATTCCTCTGACATTTACCGGATCTGTACTCTTTCCTCTCCATATTTTCCTTTGAGATCTTCACACCCAAATTCTAACAGCTCCGATCGGGATGATGGTTCAGCTCCTTTTTTAACTCAGCCTCGCTTGTAAACAGGCTCGCTTGAAATCAGCCTCGCTTGAAATTCAAAATGAAACACTTCACTACATAATCGGCCGACTGGTCACTCATGCAGCACTTACGACCATCATTAAGGTCTATGCACGGTAAAATCTCTTGGGAATGATATTCCTGTGCATATCAGCGATCTATTGGTGGAGTAGTGGCAAATGAACGTTCAGACATGATACAAAAGGTACACAGACTGACATGAGTAGACACAAATGCTAACTCACCTACGGACTTGACATTTCGGGAAAGATTCGCTGCGAAATGCACGAATCCATGATTTCGCAGCGCTGTTAGTTATAATTTTTAATGATGCGCTATGAAACTGCTAGACCATGATTGCGCTGCGAAATGGGAAAATAAGATTGCGCTGCGAAATCACTAAAAGACACGGTGACTTGGCATAGACAAGACATGACTATGGAATAATGATGGGTGGAGGAGAACCAATAGGAGTGGAGTATGATCTAAGTTAAAAACCTTTAAAACTCCAAATCCTAAGTGAGAAAAATAAAATGAAACCAACTTTAACACAGACCTTTGTCATCAAACTAGGACAGGAAATTATATGCATCAAACTTTTAGTTCTAAGTGATAACACATGTTTTCTCATCTTCCCATCCATGAACACATATTTACATGATCCTTCGTTCGCGAGCACATCTCTTTACATGAATTGTTTGTTCATCTATTGGTGAACCCGTCCTTCTTCATGTGCTCCCTTAGTTCATCCCATCCTTCATCGCACCATGTTTGTTTGTGTACCTGATGGGGTGAAACTACACCTAAACACATATCGGGAATTTTTAAATTAATTAAACCCTGATTTCTTTAGCGGAATATGCCAAAAACCCAAATCTTCCACGGAATTTAAAGAAATAAAATCACAGCTCATAAACTTCTTGGGTCTGATTCTTGAATTAACTCACGCAAACAATTACCATGAGATCGTTGTTGGATCGCGCCCTTCACAATGAATGGATTTGATTGATCCGGAACCCAACTGGATTTAATCACATTTGATATCTCATCGGGTCTGAAAATGAAATTAATGTATGTACATGTTTCCGCGCGATATCTGTTGGATCTGCCTCCTTTAATTGGACGACCCAAAATAACTGAGCTATTAACACAATTTAATCAAATATCATGTCTAATTTTGGATTAACCTTCATGTTTTTTAACCATGCGATGACCATAGATCTATCGATCGAATGGCTTCCGCTTTTCTTTTGGATTTAGCGTGATTTTGTCAAGGTTCTGCCAAGACTTAGCCCTTCCGCTAAGTTTAATCCTTCTCTAAAATTTATTCACCGGTATCTCGAATACATCCATGCAAAGCATTCACATGGTACAGAGGAATTTAGCCTACATATTAACTAACCAACGAAATCAATCACATAATAATAGAATGCACATAAACAAGATTTAAACACAAAAACGCTTTCATTCACATAGTATTTACATATATGTATAGAACATCTCGTGCTCTATTATGTTCTCTCTTCTACTTAGATTTGTCTAACAGTCTAACACTTTGTCTCAAAACTATCTCAAAACCTATCTCTCACTCTCCTCGGAGGCTTACATTTATAGAAATAAGTACATAGTTATGGATTATTCTAAATCCATAATCTTCTCCATAAATCACTCAACTAATTGCTATTTAAGGATCTCGTAATCCCTAAGATTTCTACGAGATCTACACACATTAATTATCCCTTATATTCTCACATAGTTCAAAATATTTCACAACTAACAGCCTCACACACAGATTTTCACTCAATTTATACAAGATTCTTAAAAATAACTAAAAACATCACCCCCCTAATTCAACCAAATGTACAATAATATTCTGAGCAGGATGCTCCTGCATCAGATTCCCGATGTAGAAAAAGGTCATAGACTCCTGTCTATGGGGTCTGTAACTTTTCTATAATAATGTGACAGCTACAAGTCTGAATGACTTGCTACCTCCATGATTCCAAACTCTGTTTTGTTGATGGTCCTTCAGTCTTTCTTTTCCATGTTGTCGTTTTTTTTGTTCCTGTCATCCTTCTTTCTCATGGTCTCCAAATTTTGGACGAGTCTAGAACTGGTTCACTATCTGCACCTATAGCTTTTCCAGGTAACTCTATCATGCTAATATTAGTAAGAACTAAAATTGAAAGTTCATCATTATCATCACTCGAACTGTCAACCAAATTTTGTATATCATTTATCACAGGATGGATCAATGATGATCTATTACAATTTTCTCCACCATGCTCTAGGAGTAATCCCTCTTTGCTAATCACATCAACACAGTTGATGTTCTCTATGGTGTCCTTTCCTTCATTTGTTATAGGTTCTCTATCTCAACTTATTTAGCCTCTGGCTCTTCATCTACCGATTCTTTCTCTATTTGAGCTACAAACTCAACTTCATGGAATGAAGAACAATCATCCCAATTTCCTTCAAGTTCAAAAAAGACTTCTAGATCATAACAATGGTCATTAGTTGTCTCTATAGCAACAAATTTTTTGCCTGCATTCACAGATAAACTATTAGTTTTAAAAATACTAGACCTTTTGGTCTCTTTTGATGCTTCAAGCACCAAATTCCCACCATGGAATTTCTGGTTTTCAGCAAATCCTCTTTGTTGTGACTCAATTCCTATGAGTCTCTCTTTCTCCAACAAAGCAATACGTATTTTTTCAAGTTTTTTCATCAACATAGCATTCCATCTCTGTTGTAATAGATTCCACTTGACCCGTTTCCTTATTCTCCATTCATGTCTTCTATCTTCATTCACTTTCTCTTGAAACCATTCCTGTAGTATATTCAATTCTTCTTTCATCTCTACAATACTTATCCTATGCTCTGTATCACTCATCTAACATTTATTTCAACCTTTCCTAAGTTTCTCCATTCTAATTCATCAAACTCAAATCTAATAAAAAAAAAAATATCTACCTTAATCAAATTCTAAAATGACTCCTCTGTTTTTCCTTTGCTTCCACTGTGCCTCTGATTTTCCTTTTCATATGTCTTCTTGATCTCTCTAATAGCTTTAACTTGTGAGTTGTAATCAGCCTCTGTAGTAACAATTCTCCTTCTTACTACACATGCTTCACCAAGCTTTCCTCCTATGAGCTTAGTCTATTATAATTTCCCTGGTTCTCTCCTCTGGAACCATATGAGCATTCCTTGCTCTAGTCTACTACAAATCTTCTCACCTTCCTATGTTGTTACTCTGCACAACAATTATAAAGACTAACACTGACAAATATAATCATATTTCGCGCAGAATCTTCTTCTACTCTGATACCAAAATGATAGGGTGAAACTACACCTAAGGACATATTGGGAATTTTTAAATTAATTAAACCTCATTTAATTAATTATTAGACCCTGATTACTTTAGCAGAATACGCCAAAAAACCCAAATCTTCCACGTAACCAAAATAAATAAAGCTGCAGCTTATAAACTTCTCGGGTCCGATTCTTGAATTAACCCGTGCACACCTTAGCACACGATCACCGTTGGATCACACCCTTCACAATGAACGGATTCGATTGATCCGGAATCCAACTGGATTAAATCACATTTGATACCTCATTGGGTCTGAAAATGAAATTAACATACGTGCATTTCTTCGTGCGATATCCGTCGGATTTGCCTCCTTTAATCGGACGGCCCAGATTAATTGAGCTATTAACCCATTTTAATAAAATATCGCGTCTGATTTTGGATTAACCTTCATGCCTTTTAACCATTCAATGACCGTAGATCTATTGATCTGTTGATCAGACGACTTCCACTCTTCTTTTGGATTTAGCGCGAATTTGTCATGGTTCCGCCAAGACTTAGCCCTTCTGCTAAGTTTAGTCCTTTTCTAAACTTTATTCATTGGGATCTCGAATACATCCATGCGTAAAATTCACGCAATACAGAGGAATTTAGCCTACATCTTAATGAACCAATGAAATCAATCACATAATAACAGAATACGCATAAACAAGATTTAAACACAAAAAATTTAATTTACACAGTATTTACATATATGTACAAAACATCTTGTGCTATGTTCTTATTATCTCTTCTACTTAGCTTTGTCTAACACTCTAACACTCTATCTCAAAACTATCTCAAAACCTATCTCTCACTCTCCTCACAGGCTTACATTTATAGAAATAAGTAGATAGTTATGGATTATTCTAAATCCATAATCTTCTCCATAAGTAACTCAACTAATTCCTATTTAAGGATCTCGTAATCCCTAAGATTTCTATAATATCTACACACATTAATTATCCCTGATATTCTCACCTAGTTGAGAATATTTCGCAACTAAAAGCCTCACACATATATTTCCACTCAATTTATACAATATTCTTAAAAATAACTAAAAACATTAACCCCCTAATTCAACCAAATGTACAATAATATTCTGAGCAGGATGCTCCAGCATCAGTACCTATATCTGCAGTCACTCATGACGAGACGAAATCAAACTCAAAAACCTCCTAGTCTACCATGATGCATGATCGTTTTGGATGCAGGTGACTTGGAGAGGTGACAGGGTTCCGAGGTGAGATGGAGGCTCTCTGCACTGCTGATGAAAATTGCATAGGAGTCACTGAGTGATGAAGATGGACAATCCGGTCGACAGTGACTGTCCATGAGGTTTGTCTCAGCTGGAGGACAAAACTACTCATTTTTTGGGAGGAACAGTCTGGGTTGCGGGAAGGCTGGGCACGCAAAATCTGTGCAATTTCCGGAACGACTGAACAACAGGAGCTTGGTAGCAAAAACTACACAATTCCTTAGGGGAGCTAATAGTCAGTTGTTCGCTCAATGGAAGCAAAAACTATGAAATTCCTAAGGGGAACTAGCAATTAGCTGACAGGAGCTTAGTAGGAAAAACTACGCAATTCCTTGAGGGAACTGGTAGTCAGCTGCTGGAGCTTGGCAAAAAAAAGTGCACAATTCCGAGAGGGGACTATTAGTTGGCTGCTAGGAGCTGCTACCGGGAAAAATTGGCTAATGTTGGGAGGTTGGCCTGCTAGTCATCTATGCGCAGTTTCTGAGTTGAACGGACTGTTGAGCAATAGAGGACTTGCTCATGAGAACTGCGCAATTTTCTAAGTGAGTAGTTGGTCAACTATCGGGAGAGTTGGCTAGAAAAACTACGCAATTTTCTGAGGGAGACAGGGACAGGCACCAGTTTTCTGTCTATCCTATCTACACAGTTTTGTCAATCAGCAGAGCAGGCAAGGTCAGCAGCCTCTGCATAATTTTTAAGGGGAGTCAGTCGGGGGGTGGTTGTCGGTTCAAACTATTCAATTGAACAGCATGAAGGTTGATTGATTTGTTTGTAGACAATGCATCTTGAAATGGATTGCTTGGTGTTTCTGTGTTGTTCTAGGTGACAATTGATAGATTCGATGGTGTGTTGATGGTTTCATTGTCAGAGGAGAATCCGGTCGTCAAAATTTCAGCAAAGTGACTAAGTGTGTGAATGAGCGAAAGATGCATACGTGATCTTGTAAACGCATGCTTAAATGACTCGACAACGAGACAACTCAAATCATCCAGACACACATGCTCAACATGACTGACCGACGGTGTAAGAAACAAGCATGACACTTGTGATTGATCGTTGGTTGACTATGATGACGCTTGCGCGACAGTGAATGTGAAGTTATGCGTGAGTGCGACGTATGTTTTCACAGAAAACACAATAAGTACACAGGAAGCAAATACTTTGAGTATAACTAGAACATGGTCGCAAGCGTGACTTTGAAATAAATCATGCAAAAACTTGGGTGAAATGATCAAGCAATGTGGGTGTGAAGACTCACACAAGCTCACGAAGTAAACCCGTGTGTGCAGTCATCAAGTGAAACTCTCAAGGGAGGCTCCGAAATTGGGTGCAAACCAAAATTTTGGAGGGTGGTTATGGTGTATTTATTCTTTAAAATAACAAAGGTCTGAGGCTGGATGGGACCACTATATTTCTTTCAGCAAATGTAGCCACAATTAAAGTTGATTTAACGCGGCAGTTTAAATCTTTGAAGTGAACTTTCTTGTGTTTAATGCTTACATGGATATTCAATTATTCATTTTTTTAATTGAATTAGCACGTTTATATATATAGATATAGATATAGATATATATATATATTATTTTTTATTTTTTTCAAGTTTCAACTCTTAAAATTTTTAGTTGAATATTTTTATATAGAATTATGTGAGTTTTATCGTTATTATTATTAGTATTACTAATAATATGATTTCAATTTTTTTATATTTTTATATTTTAAGTTAAAAATTTCTATTAATTCATGTTAAGGATATATCATGAGAAGCTTGCAAAATTTTATGGCCTCATTCTTATCATATCTATTGGTCGGACGGCAATAGCAAAAACAAATTGACAATAACATAATTAAACTAAGAGACCACATAAAAATAGCCTAAACCAACCAAAAGATCCTAAGCACCAAAATACAACCAATATTCATCCTTAGTCAACCAAGTTACCCAAAGCTTGAGTATCCAATCCATTTCCTAGTGGCAGAAGCAGACGAGAGGCTTCATGAACTTAAGCTTCCATGAGTTCCATCCTACCTTTGAGAGGATTCAACCTCTCATGGATCCTTTTATGGCGCGACGTAGTGAGGCCAACATGTTCATCAGGTGCCATTGATTGTGTTGGAGGTCATTCATAAAAGAAATAACTTTGTTACAGTCTTCATGTTGATCTCATGCCCGCTGCTCCAAAAGTGAGGTAACTTGATGAATTTGCGCTTCTAAAGAATCAAAAGGAGGAGGAAGGTATACTCTCCCTGGCGAATGGGTTGGTTGTTGGTCCACCTCTTCCCCAAATTCCTAGTTCTCCACGTAGTGGACAATATCTTGGCCTCAATGCCTTACACCCATGTGAGTGCATCACCATTAGCATTGCATGAACCTTCGGCTTTCTACCTCACACCACCTACCTCAAGATTTCCACCTTGTGTGCTAGCTCCCATAAAAAGCCCAAGTTACAATACTAGTAAGATATCTTGTGCGTGAAGTGAAATGTGATTCACGATGATAACATCTATTCAAAGGTCGACCACCTTCTACCAGTTTTCCTAGTTGAGACAACTTCCAACCACACCAAACATGTACCACAACCAGAGGCCCGACCTACTCCAAGCCCCCCAAGCTTAAGAGAACTCTCAAACGCCAGGATAGGAATTATAACTGCAAAGGATATGACCCTACCTCTCCACAAGACCACCCAAGATGGATTGCTACAAAGGAAAGAAACAAAAACCCCAAGCAAGCTCCCACTGCTAGTAGCAGCCTCAACCTCAAACACTAGGAGCCATAAACACTTTTACAGAGAGAAAACCAACCCTATTGAAGTATAGAACTAGAATTGAAAATAAAGCTAGGCATGAAAATTTTATCAGCATGATGGAAACGGAGGTGACTATGAGAGCAAACACATTGGCAACTTGCCCCACCTGTTGTCCAACCCACACAAATTCCAAGAGCTTTCCCATTGTCTGCACAAGCCTCCATGAGCACGGGTCCCAAATTGTTATCCTTTGAACCACCATTGTGAAGAAGAAGAACCACCAGTGCCTAAATCAATACTTGACCTTGCCACCTCATAACGAAGGGTAGGGGATGGTGGAGACAGATAGCCACCCTTCACTACTAAAGAAACGTCCCCCACCATAATCTTTTCAACCATTCCTTGATGCCAACTGTAAACATCCTGCCTTACCCTCAGTGAAGAGTTCACTTGCTAACCCAACTTCCCCAGTACAATTAGAGAAATCGAGTAATTAATTTTATTTTTTTTACTTTCTTTTGAGTCTCTGAAGCTCAATTTGAATGTCAATGTTACACCTGCCTCACTGAGACATTGTCGGTGATATAAAATTTTGTCCAATTTGGCTTCTTGACTACAAATTTTGCCTCTTTGAAGCTATATTAATTAAATGAGTCGCTTCCCTCTTTTCTTCCATGTGACCCCCATGTGGAACATTACCACTTTGACATGTCACCCAGTTATGTGTGCATCTCAGTATCACTCCCCACTCTTATTTGGTGAGCTTCACATGTGGATATAGGCATAGTCTAACTTATAGATGAAATGGACTTTTTCACAACATTTTTCTAGTTAATTTTAACCAAATCCCGCTAAGATTTTTAAAAACTTTAATTCGAGTCGTTTAATATATAGAATTTGAGATTTATAGGGAGTCTTTAAAGGAGAGAAATCCATTTATGTATTCAAAAATACATTTTAAAAAACAAAAAATCACATTCTTTCTTGAAATTATTTGTCTCGATTCAAATAGAAAAATATATTTTGTCTATATAAACTACACTTAATATATATATATATAATATATATATATTATATAAATATATATATATATATAATATATATATATTTATATATAAACTTACTCTTTAATATATATATATATATATATATATAATATATAAACTTGATCAAGTGACATTGTGGTGCAACCCCATAGTCTAATACATAATATATATGTATTATGTATAGTCATGGTTGTGTATGGCCCTCTCTATATGCAGTTCAAAATCCCTTATTATGTGAGCTCAACCTGCAGCGATAACCAAATGTTCCCCATAATGAAAGTTATGCATATATGAAAATATGTACATATATTTATGCATCACTGTAAAGTGTTAAATATATCAACCCTGCTACGCTATCACTGCTAATATGGTTCTATGTGTAACGACGGCCTAGCCACCACCCGATGATTCACAACAGCCGAAACAATCAAATGTTGTTGAGCTTTCGCCCAATGTTCCAAGCATTCATCCAACGACATTCTTCCCGTCCTATGATCCAATGTCGTATGGGGGTTCAACTCCCCTCCGCTGGCATCACAGGCAGGGGCAAAATCTCCATTGTCTATTCTCTATGATCCATCCAATGGTTCAAAATGTGGCAGGACCTTCCCCCTCCTTTGTTGATGTCACAGGGTGGGAGGTCCCGTGGTGCTCCCAACCGTTGATCCTCCCAGTTGATCCAAGACATCCATTGAGATAGGCCTCCGCCCATGGTTGCGGATCACAATTCTATGGCCTATGGCCTATCCCTCGAACTCAATACCCCAACTCAACACATTACCATCATTCAACAAGTATTATTTCCATCCTCGATTATGGGCATGGTTATATGGGTATTATGGTCCTTGGTCTAAGCCCCTCTGCTCAATTTATCATAGTTCTATTACTTGTTATGGTAGAGGGATAACACATAGTGTGTGTTGTGTAGATGGCACATGTTGTGTGGTGTATGCCTGATACAACCGACATGTCATCAAGCGATGTAAAAGACATCAACCAACCTAACTCACCCTCTCATTCATTTAATTCGACATAGAATTTATGTTATACAACGATCAATGAACAACAATCCATGTGACTTGTTTTCAAGTGCAAGTATTTACCACCAGGCTTTGTGGTTAAAATGATCAAGTGGTTTCATTATGGCATTGGATGGAATATATCCTGCCCATAACCATAAGCCAACATGTTTTTGTATAAAGAGACCAAATAACGATACTATGTTAAATCCAACTATACCAAGCCCTTGCAAATACATTCGAACTACGGTCCTCAAAAACATCCCTGAGATACATAGGACATTAGTATATAAGGCTTTTCCAAGACTATAAATGATAACCATTTTCTTGGTTCATAACTCTTAAACATCAAGAGTCGTTTACTACACAATAATCACATCTCGCTCCTCAAAATCCAGTTCAATAGAGCTTGACTAGCTTCTAAAATATGTGACTCACGAGGAAGAATAATAGCAATGGCTATTAAGAATCTAAGGTCTAGTATTAATTTTTTTTTAGGGATATGATTGATGTGATATGAAACAATTACACAAACATTTATACAAACTTTGCTATTAACATAATACATACAGTTACAATCTCCCACTATAAATTAGGTAATACAAAGATTGAGTTTCCTCTCAGGACTCAATTTCATTAACATAGTGGTGTTGTTGCGACAACAACCCTCTAAATTTTTTCCCTATGTCAATTTTGGAGCCTACGATAATTGTTGTTTCAAGCCCCCTTGAGTCTTCATGTTGTTTGATGTGTTATGTTTTTTTCCTCCTAGCATGGCATCCTCCTAAGTCAATGTTTCCTAAGCATCGTGACTTAACCATTAGAAGCATTTGAGTTAGTTAGTTCTCGGTTAAGTGAACTCATGATCTTTCTCAACTTAGAAACTTTCGTTATCATCATGCACACACTCAAAAAACACTCAAAAGCACAAAAGAGAAAATAAAAGAAAGCAAAACACTCAAAAAAGGCAAAAGCACACTTTAACCTGGTGAAGGCATGTGCTCAACTTAAGCACACTCCTTTCGCCCGAAGGAATGTGCACTCCTTCATTTTGAACAGATGTGCCCTCCATGAGTGCACTTCTTTGTATCGAAGACATGAGCCCTTCCTAGATGCATGCATGAACCAACCGTGTTGCATGAGAGCTCACTCCTAGAAAATAGGAGGCCACTTAACTTATTTAACTAACCCTCTCATGCGACGACAAGTGGCGCTCATGCATCAATCAGTTTTGCATGATAACTTCTTTAAATAAACTTAGTTAATCATTCTTCTTACATAATCATTCCATATGACTTGGGTGCACAATTGGGAGTCAAGAATCTCTCCATCAACCAGTGCAGCAAGTAAGTCTTGCATGTTTAATCTCTCCATTGCATTTCATGATTTCACTATCAAATCTTATTTTTCTTGTTGTTGATTCTTTATTTTTTAGCTTTTTTGTTGGAATTTATGTTGAATCTTCATTTTGCAAGTGTTAATATGTGGTCACATGCAAAAACCCTTCATCTTCCACCATGCATGCGACAACAATTATAAGGCCTTGTAGATCTTTCATTTCCTCATCCTTCCATCAAATCTTGTTGTTCAAACTTGTTCCTAGGCTTCCAACAGGTAGAGCACACTTTTTGAGCTTGAAGCTCGATTAGCCCCAAAAAAATTTCCCTATTTCAACATTTTTTCCTCTAGATCACACTTCTTCACCACGAAGAACTACACCCTCTCTTGAGTGTATGAGTGCATCATGAAGGCATGAAGCATCTTCATTCAACCCTTTGGCATGCGACAATGCACCATCTTTTGCCTTGTGTGCATGAGCGCATTATGAAGACCTAAAGCCTTGTTATCCTCTTCCTTTGTCCCTTTAGAGTACGACAGTGTACCCTCCTTGTCTCCTTGAGTGCATGAGCACACAGGATGTAGAAATTTCTTTATAGATCAGCTAGCTCTGATACCATGTAGAAATTCTACTCTCTACACATCTTGTAGAGAAACTGTAGATTAAACTGATTATGTAATGTACTAAAGCAAAATACTTAATCTACTTCTACAATCAAACTTCCGGAAGCTTAATCGATTTTGAGCAAGATCAAACAGAACACATATAACAAAGAATAAGATTCAATCACACATGAAACATAGAATAATACTCTGGGGAAAGCCTCAGCTAAAAACCCCACTATCTGTATTACCATACAAGTGGAAATATCTCAGGATTACAACAAAGCTTTAGCTCTCAAGCTATCCAGCTCTTAGTACAATCCCTCACTGCTACTCATAGATAGAATAGACAACGCATGTGCCTTCCTTCAATCCTCCAAGCCTCCTATTTCCTTGTGCAGTTTCTGCTGGGTCCTCCAGCCGTAACCTGTGTGATTCTCACTTCACAAACAACATTGACCTCTAAAATAACTATGCAATCCTGAAGGACTTGATTCCTTTTGCATGGATGAGTTTCCTTTATAGGAAAATTCCTCCAACTGATAGTACAATGTCCCTGTCTTTAATCTCAACTGGGTATCTATCTGAATTGACATGCATGAGTTATTTATGAGAGAATATTCAGTTATCTGGAGAACACTAGTTGCATGCATGCATGCATTAATTGACTAAACTCACAATTAGTTCCTACAACTGTTTGGAACTAATTTAGCTGGACTTAACTCAGTTAACTGAGCTAAATAATTACAACTCATCCTTATCTCCTTAATTAAGGCATAACTTCCTCAATCAAAGGGATAATTGTTGCATGTCTTCACAAAGACTTCATGTTTGATTTTTACCAACTAATTAACTCAAGATGAATTAATTAATTATTTTTCAAACAGCTAGTGAGACTAAATTCGAATTTTAATTCTCAATTTTGATTCAAAGACAAATAAAAATTGGAATATATCCGGAAATGTTATTTTTAACATTTCTATTTTTTGCTATTTCCAACAGAGTTGGGGTATATCCTAAAATTCTATTTATAGCAATGCTATTTTTAACATTTCTTGTTGCTATTTTCAACACTCCCTCTCAACAAGAAAGGAATTCAACTCGAACCCGATCCTGAACCTTTGGAATGTTCTACATGTAACACTTCTCTCAAGTGTTGTTTCTCCAGCAACTCCAGAAACAAAAAATATCCAACTTGAATCAGTATGATGCCTCTGTCATCAAAGTCTCTGACTGTTATTGCCTCTTTCGACTAAAAACTCTACACCTTTTTCCTCTTCAGTATCCAACTACTTTAGCCTCTGCCACTTTGATCTCTGACTACATCAATCACACTGATTCCTCCTGCTGCACCCATGTTTTTTCTAGTCCTATCTCCCAGCACTGCATCCGCACTTCACCTCCTCTCACCATGTTGCATCATGCTGCCCAATGTTGCATTGCAACTAAATTACTGCGAATTAAGTAACTGATCTCCCAACTGACCTCCCTATTGGGCTAGAAACACCCTCTGATGCTGAAGCTCCCTCTGTCACTCCAATTGCATCATCTACCCACTCATCCAATCATGCTACTCCTCGTCGGGCTCTCATGGTAAGGTATAATCAAAGAGGTTGGGTACCTCAAGGATCCTGCCCCTATTTTAGCCTTCTTGGGACTATCTCTTCACATCGCCCCACCTCACACCTGGAGGTATGGCTGCATGTGATCCCTCTGCCCACTTGGCTCGAAATTTCCCACTATTGGAGGTATCTACATGAGTGGATGCCTCCACTCAATCTCCAGTTGTGGCTGCTCCATAACCTCCTAAAATGGCTTCACCAATTGTGGCTCCTCCACAATTGTTTGAGACTTCTTTTTAGGTTGCATGTTGAGAGGTAATGTACTCTCCCTCTCAACCACCAAGTCTCCAACACTTGCCCTACTCCTCAAGGCTTTGCATGCATCTTGAACATCAAGAGCATACAGGTTCTTGACTCGTGAACAGATCTGCTTCACCTGTCTCATGGTGATGCGTCTAAGGAAAACATTTCCCTTACTGACAACAGCATCGTAGCCTTTGTCCTCCAACATCGCAATCGATACCAAGTTATTCTTCAGTCCTGTCACATACTTCACATCTGTCAAGGTAATAAGAGCTCCATGCTCCCTTTGAAAAGCAAACATGCCCACTCCTGAAACACTATACTTTTCATCATTACCCATCTTGATGCGCATCTAGAGGTCTTTCTCCTCCAAGGTACTAAACAAAATCTTATCGTCGGTCATTCAGAATGAGGCTCCACTGTCAAGAAACCAACCACAACCCATCATCAATGAAACCATGCATGTGATGAGGGTAAAATCCAATTCGAACTGAGAGGCCAATGCCTCACCTTCGGATCCTTTTGAGGATCCCTTCTTGGATTTCTTTAATGGACAATTAGTTGCATAATGGCCCACCTCATGACAATTAAAGCATCTCACTTTAGATTCGTTAATCTTCTTCCCACCATGGGAAGAACTCGATTTGGAATGAGAATCCTTCTCCTTCCCTTGCCTTTCCTTACTAGCTAAGGCTAGATTTTCTTCATCCTCCTTGGATGAAGAACCATCTCTGGTGCTCCTCCTGATCTCCTCCTGCATCAGATCTGGCCACAATCATTCCCAATCTGGCAGTTTCTCTCTTCCATTCACTAAGTCCTAGTAACTATGCTAGCTCTTAGGAAGACCAAGGAGAGCAAGTCTCACCATGTCATCATTGGCTATCATGATTCCTACACTTCCAAGCTCATCTCTGCAGGTGGTGAGCTTGTTCAGATATGTAGAGATCATGTCACCCTTTTCACACTTGATTTTCCGAATCTTGTCTTTCAGCACCAACTTCCTCTGGTCGATGTTGTTCTTATATAGATCCTTCAATGTCTTCCACATTGAAAACGGAGTCTCCTTCCCATGGGGACTCGAGAAAATATGGTCTCGAACTCCATCCAGAAGAATCCTCCTCACTCTCGCCACACATTTTTTCCATTCTGCCAATTCTTGGGCATTATCTATTTTTGGCTTGGGGACTTCTTGATCAATGAAGTCCTTCAAACTGTTGTCCTCTAATATCATCTTCCATTCGGAGAGATGGGGATCACACCTCCACAAGTCGACAGAGTCATGGACGTATGCAGTATAGCGTTTGATCAATTGAAGAAGAGGATCGCTCAATAGGGGCATAGATATTTCTCAAAGGATCCTTTAAATCTAGTCTCCATGTCTACATATAAGTTGATAACTTCTAACACCAGAAGGAAATTGAGGGTTGTCATGGCGACAAATGCTTCATTTGCTACAGCGATACAGGATAACTTTGAGTATTTGTTGAATGAGAATGCTAGGTTGAGAAGAGAACTTTTTGCGTTGAAGAAACATGAGGAACATATTGCTTCAAAGAATCAACGGTCGTCATCACAGAACTTAAACAGCACAAAATGGAAGTCAGCCATGCGAGAAGAGCAAGATCCAATGGAGGAAACTAGGGTGTGACTATACAATGAGATGATACTTATATAGGAGGTCATGTCTCCTCTCATTGGCATTGAAAAGAACATACAAGAAGTGGTGAAAATCGCGAAGATAGCAAATAGATTAGTTGACTAGATGCAGGAGTGGACTACCAAATATCTCGATGCTCCACAAAAGTTGGAAAAGAAGGACAATATTTCCACAGAAATAGATAGAGTTTAGTTGACAGTCCACCTACAGAACTAATCGCATATTGGAGCACAATCAGTTAATACTATGGCTATGTATAACTAACTACATAATGGGTTTGAGTATCTAACATAGAAACGTGGGATGCCCTCCATCGGACCTCTTGAATCAATCAGAAGTAGAGAAGTAATCTTCCAAGAGATCGGAGAATATATTGAAAAAATCAAGCAAGAAATGGAATGTGAAGGCTTGGAGATAACCAAAGACATTATTCTATAGTACGCCTTTGCATTAGTCAAAGCACACATGAAGTTCTCATGGCTATGGAATAATGTATTTTCAAGCTCCAAGAACATAATAACATAGGCACTGGAGGTGAAGATGCATTACAAAGGCACTTGCTAGTTTGGGTTGAAGCCATCGCAAAGGAGTTCATACACTTACATCATAAATGAACTCCATGAGGAAGCAAATGATTTATCCATTTGATGATTCTTTTTCCCATTGTTAGTTTTGTCTTATTAGGCCACCGTCTCATTTGTAAATTGCCTCATGTAATAAATGTTATGTAATAAACTCCAAGGGACACATGTGGAATGTCAATAGCCACACATTGGAATGTAATGAGTCATGTATAGTATATGAAAAAACATAGGAGTCAAAGATTCATAAGGAAGCTCAAAGGTCATTGTCAATTGTTATTTATAGCTCCTCATAACTCAAGCAAAGGGATTTTGGAAGGCTTTAGAATCTATAGGTCTTGCCTTGGCTTATTTTTTAATACATAGGAGATAGATCATTCTTTGGAGAAGCAAGTCGTGGCTTCATGTTCCACTATTGGATATAGTGTTTCATCCATGTAACAGTGTACTTGGGATCTCACACTTTTAATCAGAAGCTCAATGAACTAACATTCCTTCATACATGTATCGTAGATGTAGTTGGACTATTTTGGTTATGTTTATGGTATATGTTGCTTCATTCACATACCAAGTTAATGAACTAATTCGTTTCTTAGCTATGAATATAATTGAATGAGTGTTGTTATTCTTTAACGATTTTTGTTTATTATGTCGACTAATCTGCAAATATTCAACAAGTCTCTCTCTTTAACCTCGGGCCCCCCTTTAGGATAAGATTATCACTTTTCTAACTGTAGCCTCATTTCCCTCAATAGTGGTGGAAGTCTCCCTCATATACCTTACATTGGATATCTCACAAAGCTCACATTCTTGTTGCCCCAAAGTAGTGTGTGTTATGTTGTGTTAGTTGGTAACCAAGGCATATCTTTAAATCATTCCAATGGTGGATAGACTGTATGATTGGATGGAACTCCTACACCAAATAGTATGAGGTCTAATTGGGACTTTACATCGGGGAGATCCCTTACAATGTTGGCGGCATCCAGCATCATCAACATTTTTGGCACTAGGAGGGCCAAATGACAAGTTGAACTTGTGAAGTCTATTTGAATCTATTACCTATAATGGCTTCATCCCATATCATAATCCTAAGGTGTTTTACCGAAGATTTAAATCTTTAAATCCCCACATACTTTTTATATAACTTGTCATATCTTAAATTCAATTGCAAGGGTACATAAACCATCCTTGATTTCGTAATTTAATTCATTTAATTCTTCTTTTCAAGTGGTGCTTATTTTGAAGAAATCCTCGCACGGTTGTTTACCCTTACATTGGATGGTCATACGAAGAAATGGTTCTACTCTCTAACCATTTCTTTTATTACATCTTTCAAGCATTTGGTTAATGAGCTTGTTCATGTCTTTGACAAGTATGATTATCAAGATGTTCTTAATGAAATTGATCTACTTAGAATGGAACCAAATGTATCCCTTGAACATTTTTTTGATTTATTCCTTCATCTTTGTTATGAGTTCCCAGATGAGGATGTGGATTGGTAGTTCTTAGAGGTTAAAATTCTTTTCTTAGTCTGTATG
Organism: Pinus taeda; assembly: GCA_000404065.3. Taxonomy (NCBI): domain Eukaryota; kingdom Viridiplantae; phylum Streptophyta; class Pinopsida; order Pinales; family Pinaceae; genus Pinus; species Pinus taeda. The sequence goes on from APFE030597451.1 coordinate 229,121, forward strand.
TCAAGGAATTTTTTTGAATTTGATTTCTCATGTCCTCCTTATCCAAAACAATTTCATCATTCTGAGGAAGAACCAGACATGCCTTTTGTCCCATGTCCTCCTCACTTTCATGTTCCATGTTTTGAACCTCAATTGATCATTAAATCAAAAGATTAATTCACCAATGAAGAACTGATTTTTCTTTCACATATTTCCCACAATGGTGATTCATCTGATCTTATCACCCAACCATCTACTAATCTTGATATTTTTCCAGTCGATCCTTTCCTTGAACACTTGGATAATTATGACCCTGATGATTTTCTTCTCTTTGAATTATATAGTGATGATTGTTCAAGTAATATGGATGAATCTTTGTTCTTACATGAAGATTTGGATTTGCAACAATTTCAAATGGAGTCTAAGGTGATTATCAACCATTTTCTTTTAGGTATAACTGCTTTTGACCAAGAGAATGACTTTCTTATCATCGAATATTTCTACAGTAATCTGGAAAATGTATCTAATGTAAAATCTCATTATTTGAATAACAAATCTAGTTTTGATAATCAGTTAACTGTGTTTTCCCAAATTGGATATCAATATTGTCAGGATTCAAATATAATTTAGGTGAGTAGGACACTTCACCCTGTGCTGATGGTTATGTTAGGTTCTTGTCACCATGATGATATTTGTGATTTCGTTTAGTCTATAACTATTTTTCACAATTTTATCATTTATGTCAGCACATGGGATGTGGAATCTCTCCTGAGGGGTGCTTATTTTCTTCACATAAGAAAATTCAACCCTCAGAGGAAGAAATTTATTTTGACTATTGATCTTCCATTGCTACCTTCCATCTCAAGAAAAACTTTGATCTGTAATGTGAAAAAAGGAATAACATTAAGGAACCATTTTCATCATCCATCAAATAATCCAACGTACATGACAGCGTGGATTGTGGTTAACCTGATAATAGTACTTATTACAAACATTTGTCCTTGTTTAGACTTTCCTATTTATTTTTCCCTAAAGGTTGTTTCCATGATCCCATTGCAGACTCCCTAGAAGTCTCTTTTCAGTCTCGACCCATATCACATGGCTTGTACTTTCACACTTTTCGTAAAATATTGTATGGTCATATTCCAAGTAGTTTTTGTTGTTGTAGGGTTTATTTCTTGAAAGATCGGTTGAGTTTAACACATCGTTCTAGTTGCACTTCCTGATTTCATTTGTCAATGCAGATGTTTGAATGGTTTATTTTGTTTGTTTCACTTCTTTTTGTTGTGATTCTTCATGATCATATCTTACGTTCTAATGGTCATGAACAAATTCTATGATTGCATTGGAAATTTTACTTTACATGATCCAACCCTGTACTATTTAGGTTAGGGTAGGATAGGTTGCATGTAGTTAGATGCATTGCATTTTTGTAGTGTATCTTCATGTTTCACATTTCAATTTTATTCTTTTAGTTTTCTTTATCTCTTAATAAAGTTAGTTTTTTAGCTTTAAGATGACTTGGCTAGTCTTTTGTGAATGGAAAGTTGTATTAATGTGCAACCCTTGGCTTATCTATTACCCTCTTCCTCGATTTGTTTTACCACTTTCGAGTTGACGATTTTTTGATAGAAAATATGATATTCAGTTAGGAATCTATAAGTAAACCAGGAATCTCACATCTATTTAGGATTCCCATTCCTACACTTGGTCCTCTTATGAATTGTGCGCTCTTGTTTATCCATCTATGTAGAGTAAGATAAGGGGAAAACTTTTAGTGATCAAAGCATCAAAGGCCTAAAAGTCTCTGAAGGAACAACCTCCTTTGCTCTCAATAAGTCATGATCCTTCTTTCACCTGTCGAAAAATAATAAGTACCTATGCACATTCATATGAAAAGAAAAGAAAAATAAAGGGTGAGAGAAGAGAAAGGCTTCCTACGTAGGGAGTTGAAGCAAGCAACTTCTCCAGGCTACTGTCTAAGCTCATTGGAATCGAAGCAATGTTTGAGTTCTTGAAGTGACTCTACCGAGGTACTGTCCAGGCCTACTAGCAACAAAGAAATTCTAGAGATGTAAAACTCACACTTTAATTATTTTATTTCACCATTTTATATTACCCTTAAGGCTTACTTACATCAACAAGATAATGATACGACTTTTTATATGTTGTGTTTCACTAAGTAAAGGAACTAGGGAAGACTATATCTTTAGCCGAGTAAGCATGGAGAGCTTAACCGATTGATTGAATCAATACTTCTAGAAGAAATGATACTTTTTACATACAATGATACCATTTCAGAGAAGTTGGGGTTCTCACAATGTGTTGCCAAGTGTTGTCACTGCGAAAACAACCCTCTAAAATTTTTGCCTATGTCAATTTTGGAGCCTACAATAATTTTCATTTCAAGCCCCCTTCACTCTTCATGTTGTTTGATTTGTTATATATGTTTTTCCTCCTAATGTCACATCCTCCGAAGTAAATGTTTCCTGAGCATAGTCACTTAACCATTAGAATTGTTTGAGTTAGTTAGTTCTCTATTATGAAAACTCATGATCTTTCTTGACTTAGAAACTTGCCTTATCGCCATGTACACATTTGAAAAATAATCAAAAGCACAAAAGAGAAAATAAATAAAGAAAAGCACTAAAAAAAACAAAAGCGCACTTTAAGTTGGTGAAGACATGCGCTCAACTTGAGCACATTCCTTTAGACCGAAGGACTGAACCCTCCTTGAGCATACTCCCTCATGTTGAACATATGTGTCCTACATGAGAATATGTCTTCATATTGAAGACATGCACCCTTCCTAGATGTGTGCATGAGCCATCCTTGTTGCATGAGGGTGCACTCCTAGAAAATAGGATCCCACTTAACTTCTTTAACTAACCCTCTCATGCGACAACAAGTGGAGCTCATGCATGAATCAGGTTTTCATGATAAAATATTTAAATCAACTCATTTAATCATTCCTCTTGCATAATCATTCCATCTGAGTTGGATGCACAACTAGGAATCAAGAATGTCTTCATCAACCAGTGCAACAAGTAAGTTTTGCATTTTTATCTCTCAATTGAATTTCATGATTTCATTATTAAATATTTATTTTATTACTATCGATCCTTTGTTTTTTAGTTTTTTTGATAGCATTTATGTTGAATCTTCATGTTGCAAGTATTAATTTATAATCGCATGTAGAAACTCTTCACATTCTTGAAACCCTTCATCTTCCACCATGCATGCAACAACAACTATAAATCATTGTAGATCTTTCTTTTCCTCATCCTTCCATCAAATATTGTTGTTCAAACTTGTTCCTGAGCTTCCAACAGGGAGAGCACACTTCTTGAACTCAAAGCTCGATCAACCCCAAAAATTATGCCCTGTTTGAGAAAGTTTTCCTCTAGAGCACACTTCTTCACCGCAAAGAACTACACCCTCACTTCAGCACATGAGTGAATCATGAAGGCACGAAGCATCTTCATTTAGCCCTTCATCATGCACCAATGTGCCCTCCTTTTCCTTGAGCACATGGGCACATTGTGAAGACCTGGAGCATTGTTATCCTCTTCTTTCATCCTTTTGGAGTGTGATAGTGCACCCTCCTTATTTCCTTGAGTGCAGGAGTGCAAATGGAAGACCCAAAGGCCCATAATTTCATCCCTTTGACCCTTTAGGGTGCGTTAGTGTGCCCTAGATAGATTTTTCCTCTTTCTTGAGTGCATGAGCACACTACAAAGCTCTAAATGAGCCTGCATGCCCCATCATGCTTTGAAAGTGTGCCCTTCTAGTTTGCATGCTCATTTTCTCATGCATGCAAGTTATTTTGTGTTTTCGTTCATATTTTTCATGTTCTATCACCTATAATGCCTCTTTGTACATGATTAACAAGTATTTTTGCATAGTTAGATTATTTTGAGCTAATATTGTCACTATGAGTGTGTTTCCCCAAACAAATGTTCGCGTTACAAGTATTACCACCTTGTCGTCAATTATTTGAGCCATGTCACCTCGTAAAGTGATATCCAAAGAAAATTTAAAAGAAAGATTTGATGGACATGTAGAAGTTACAAATCCATATATTCCATAAATGCAGATACACGGTGATTTTTTTATAATGATACATATGTGACATGGAGGAAGATTTACAACACATTCATGTAGGAAAGGTTCGTTGAGGACTTAGAATATTTGGATACATACATCAACATCAATAAGTTCAGAATTCACAAGATTGCATGCAGATTCCTGGTCATGCCATGTGTGGAGGTGATCGAATGGATCATTACACATATGGATGACTCACACATTTTTCTTCGCAACGAGAGTGGTGGTCATCTCGCCACATATTTTGGTGAAGATATGCAGTCATATTATAAGATGCTTAAGCCCAATGAATATGCAAATGACAACTTCTACATGAGTTTCACTACCCTTGACACATACAATGTTATCAAATCATGGTGTCGAGATCCTACCAAGTTTCTCCATCACCCATCTGTAATGTGTCTAACAAATATCCTCATAGATGTATATCAATACTTGATACCCATGTATTGTTAGTTATACCGGCATAAGAATGTTGAGGTGTTCAAGGAGAATTGGATATACACACTCAATATAATGGTGACCCAATGTAGAACTTTCAATTGGTTGGATATCCTATCATTTGAGTTGCAGCGTCAAGTTAGGCAGGAAAAATCAGCTTTATGCGCAAACTAGGCACCAGAATTCTACATGTCTACATTTCTCTTAGATGGAATTTGCACATAGTATGCATTCCCGGGAATGAACTAAAACTGGACCACTGAGGAGAAGTTCCCATTTTAATTCCATTTTAGAGTGTTATCAAAATCAAGCTTTAGGTGCGTGTATGACAAATTATCTTAACACTTCTTTGCAGTAATATTTCACATGATATTTGAGATCGATCATCCTTGCATAACAAATCAAAAAAAGGTTTCACTTTGAGATGTCATGGTCTACTTTCACCTCCCGAGGGTACATACATCAGGTGCTTTGGTTTTCATATATCCCTATTTTATGCCACAATATGTGACCAACAAGGTGGTCATGCAAGAAGTTGATAATCAGTTGGACAAGGGATTGTTAAGAATTATTTGTCAAAGGAAGAAATCCCCTTAGCCTATCTTCCCATTGAGGATCAAACTATATGAGTTAAAGAGAAATAATATGACAACAGCAGAGATATAGGATCTTGACCACCAAAATTTTTCTACTAAATATTTCCAGGAATATGATCCAAGGCGAATTTTCAAGTAACACTATCAAAAGATTGGTCACAATACAAGGTACTCGTCGATGTCCATAACAGAAGATGAGAAGATAAAGAATCGGTACAATTCCAACATGAAGACAAATCCAACAATGGAAACTAGTTCACCCCATGATCCACCAGCTCAATACTTGCAAGCATGGGAGGAGGAGGAGATAACACCTCAAGCAAAGAAAATATATCCTAAGAAAAAGATTAGGTATTATAATAGAAGCAAGAAATGGAAATTTGATCCTAAACCCAAGAGCTAGCCATGCAGAGCATGGAGAGGAAGAAGAAGAAGGATGAGTTGTTGGAGTTGCAACGAGTAGAAGAAGAAGAGAAGAGGAATATAGGAGAAGATTAGTAGAGGCAGTCTTGAGAGGAGGAAACAACATAGAGATTGGAGGAAGAATGGTTGACTCAAGAGTTGGAAGAGGAATAGTTTGAGGAATAAAACTCCATCTAGCCCATGGAGGAAGAACTAGATGCTCCAAGAGAACATCCTCTCATAGGTGGTCATCTTCCACTCGTAGAGATGGGGATTACACATCCACCAACCGATAGAGTCATGGACTTATGCAGTATAACATTCGATTAGCTGAAGAAGAGGATCGTGCAACATAGGCATAGATATTTCTTAAAGGATCCTTTGAATCTAGTCTCTCTATCTATAAATAAGGTGATAACTTCCAACACAAGAAGGAATATGAGGAAAATCATGGAGGAAAATGTTGCATTTGTTACAGTGGCACAGGAGAAATCTGAGTATTTGTTGAATGAGAATGTCAAGTTGAGAAGAGAACTTTTGAGATGAAGCAACAGGTGGAACATCTTGCAGCAGAGAATGAGTGGTTGTCATCACAAAACTTCAACACTATAGAATGGTAGTCATCCATGGAAGAAGAGTAGGGGCCAATGGAGGACACCATGGTGTGACTATACAATGAGATGATACTTATATAGTAGTCCATGGCTCCTCTCATTGGCATTCAGAAGATTGCATAGGAAGTGGTGAAACTCCTAAAGATAGAAAATAGAGAAGTTGACCATATGCAAGAGTAGATTGCAAAATATTTCGATGCTCTGCAATATTTAGAAAAGAAGGAAAATATTGTCGTAGAAATGGATAGATTTCAATTGAGACTCCATCTACATAAATACTTTCATCTTGGAGCACAATCAGTTAATACTATGGTTTCATATAACCAACTGCAAAGGGTTTCAGTCTCTAACACAGAAACATGGGATGTTTGCCGTATGATCTCTTGAAGCAATCAGAAGGAGAGAAGTCATCTTCCAGGTGATCAGAGAATATATTGAGCAGATCAAGAAAGAACCTGAATGGGAAGGCTTGGAGGTAACCAAGGATATTATTTTGCAATACGCCTTTGCACCAGTTAAAGTGCACATGAATCTCTCATGGTTGTGCAATAATGTATAGTCAAGCTCCAAGAACATACTAACGGAGGCACTAGAGATGAAGATGTTTTACAAAGGGGGCTTTCTAGTTTGGGTTGAAAACATCACAAATTAGTGCAGAGCATGGAAAACTTACATCACAAGTGAACTCCATGAGGAAGAAAATAATTTATCCATTTGATGAGTATTTGCCCCATTCTTATTTTGGTCTTATTAGGTCATCATATCATTTGTAAATTTTCTTATGTAATAAATGCTATGTAATGAAGTACAAGGGATGCATCTGGAATCTGAAAAGCCACACATTGGAATGTAATGAATCATGTATAGAATATTGTCACGCGGAATGAGTCGATCTTGCGGACAAGATAGACCTTCCTAGAATCTAAAGAAGACCTAATGACAAGCAAACCAACCAGACACTATCTTTCTCTAAATATGCTTTTATAAATAATGGAAACAAGTGTGTTTAAGGCCTACCTTATGTCCAACGCAAGTTTGGGGATGCCCTCACTTCTTTGATCCAAATGAGTTCCTTTGTCGCGAACCTGCAAACACAAACAAGGCAAACAAATTAAATAGCACCTGAAAAGCCAATATCATAAAACATATTTAACATGAAAGTCAAGGAGTCCATGAAACAAATAACATGAGATACTTGTTGAGAAAAATGAGTCTGACTCTATTAATTCAAAAGAAGAAGAACTTCACAACCTTTGCCTTGACGTTGTACAAGCTCCTCCCAGGGTCCAACAAGAAGTCTCCTCTACTTTGACAAGCTTCACTCACTCCCCAATGAAGCCAAAAAGGTATGTGATCTCTCCTCTAAAGCTCAAATAGGAAGTCTTGATTTCACTAGCATTTACCCTCAAAAGTTTAGCTTCTAACCCTGGCCACTGACCCAATGTCTCAATTTATAGTGCAATGGAGATCAGTTACCAGCTCCTCCTTCAAAGGGATAGAGTCCTCCTTCAAAGGGATAGCTCCTCTCAACAAGGGATTAGTTCCTCCTATGATGGGATGCATGAACAACTTGGAGCGAACAATCCACGTAACAAACGCTTCTAGAAAACTCTAGAATTAACCCAAGATGAGTTTTTTAAGATAAAGATTGTGCCTTTTGACTTTTACAGGGGTACACACCCTCCCCTTTACATACAGAGCGTATAAGTATGCAGATAACTTGAAAAAAAGGTACGGGCCCGCAGGCAAAAGTAAGAGAAAGTGCGGAACCAGAGTTACATTGCTTTTTTGATGTCTTTCTCTCATTTCTCAAGCTTGTTTTGAAGAGTTGAGGTTTAAGACTTGCTTAGGAAGCTGGTATAGGTAATGATAAGCCTACACCGACTGAAAATAATCAAGGTGACGATATTTTTGTGTAACAATAATGCTCTTCTTCCATGACTGCATTTTGGAAAGGGGCCTTCACCCTTTGGTCTTCATTTGCATCTTTGTTTGTTTGCAAGATCTGCAACTGCTCATTTGCCCTTCTATATGGATTTGGATTTGGAGGAGCAAAGGTATTAGGAACCCTTCCTTTCCCAAAATGTTTCTCAACCTTTAATTTGGAAACTTCAGAGGCTAATGACTCTATCATCTTGGCCATTTTATTGATCTTGGGATCTGAAGATGATGAAGGCTCGCCCCTCTGTCTCCTTCTATTAGCATTACCTTTGAGATTTTTTGCAGCCATGATGTTTTATTCTGCTTTCAAAGCTACATCTTGCATATTATCCAAAGAAGCACATTGCCTCTCCCTCAACAGTAAACAGAAGTCAAAATCGAAGGCACTGGCATAGATGATTCTAGAAGAGGTAGTGGTGGGTTTTACTTCAACTCGTATCTTGATGTACATGTGGTTAAATCTCTTATTAAAATCAGACACCAGCTCACCATTTTCCGTTTTTAGGTTCCCAAACTCAGTGTGGTAGTAAAGGATATCCTTGTTATCCCCCCAATGCTTTAGAAATGCATCATCTAAAGCCTCAATATCTGTTATAGATCTTGGGGTTACTTCTCTAAACCATTTTCTAGCCTCTCCATCTAGGCTTTGGACAAAGAATCTCATCCAAACATAATCTTCACTAATGTCCAGCTTATCAGCATAGCTATAGAATGACTCAAGATGTTCTTCATCTGAAACACCTTCATTCCCAATGAACTTAGGCATATACTTCTGATATTCTCCAGTAGGCATAGCATTCAAAGGAGTGGGTAGTATTAGAGGTCCATACCTAGCAGCTCTGATTCTTTCCATTGTGGTAGGTGCTTGTGGACCTACCATAGCTGTGGTGGCTAAAAGAGTACTGGCAGTCTAAATGATAGAGGGTTGAGGAGTGACTAAGAAGACTAAAGGAGTATGATGTATAGTAGGTGAGGTTTCCTTTGGGCTTACAACAAAAGTAGAACCTAAAGAATAAGGAGCTTTATGAATCTCTGAGAGTTTTTCTTCACTACTAGTATTAGATGCTATACTCTCAACATGTATTTGTTCTATTACAGGTCTTTCTTGAAGAGATATAGGATATTGTTTAGGTTTACCTGAACCTGATGCTCCTTTCTGCAATAACTTTCTTTCTTTGGTTATCTTTTTAGGGTCAGGTATTGGGTTAGCTTGTGACTTCTGAGTATGCCTCACAAACTGAGCTAGAACTATGAAGAGGAGTCGCCAAAAGGTTCGTCCTTTGGTAGAGTCACCAGATAGATGATTACAACCAAAAAAGTGCACAAACTTTGTCTATCATCAAAGATGGATCTCTGTCATTTCCCAGGGAAGCTAAGCTTCAGTTTCCTCTCCCTGACAACGGCGCTAATTATTTTATCACTCCAAGAAACTCTCCTAGGTTGCAGCTCAGAGATGCCTGGTAACATATAATCTTCAATATTGTTCTCAAAACTATTGGAATGGATGATGGTTCAAGCCAGATAACCATTTCAACTATGTTTTTACTCAATACATACATGAACACCCTCAGCTTACAAGGCTTTAGACCACTAATGCTCAATAGTTTGTAGATTCAATGAATGGATTGAGAATACTAACCATACTGGTAGATGCATATATATAAACACATATGAATGGCTAGCTACAGGCAGTAAATGAAAATACTGACTGTACTAGAAGATGCATATATAATAACATATATGAATGGCTAGCTATAGGCAATAAAGAAGCTTGCAAATCTAATTTATCAATGCAGAGATAAGATGACAGTTATATGGCATTAGATACAGAAGAAACATGAATAAACTATCCAAGTGAAAGCTTAGAACAAAAAAGAAATGGACATTGAACATATAACAACAAAAGAAGCTTGTATTACTAATGAATGCAGATGAGAAGCTTGAGTAGCAAAGTCTCAATAGTCTCCAGAAGTTGAACCCTAATTACATCTAGTTTCCAGCCTTTTATAGGCCTTTTACAATGCTCCTAAGCTCTCAAAGGCTCGAAGTATTAATCTATCCTCTTTGTCCCTTCACTGTTTGATTCCCTAAATCGGCAAGCATGGCTTAGAGTTTTTCTCTACTTCTTATAGAGGAATAACCACCTTCAGGTATTCTAGTTGCAGTGGCAAGGATCTCTCTTGTGCCAAAGATGCCCCATGATCACTTTGGGTTGATTTGGGTTGTGTTGCGTTGTTGATGCCCCATGATCGATTTTGTTTGCGGGCTGCATCATGCTATGTTGTCACCTTTCCACTTCCAACCTTCTATCCCTATCTATCGACCTCTTTTAGGTGATGGAATGGATATTTGGGCCTTTGTGATCTCTTTAAAATGCTTAATAATGATTGTTTTATGTTCTATACAAAAAACGTTGTAATACTGAGAAATCTCGCTCATTCTACTTCTTTTGAACTTCAAAATTACTCAAGCATGGTTTATTTATCTATCGGGTCCACCCTTGGGTTGTTGTCACCTATCGCAAGTGGCCTCACCCTGTGTTTCCCTTTGTATTGAAAAACATGGGAAATACATGAAAATGGCCTCCCTTCAGACTTCAAATTTTATAGATTTCACTTCTTCGACCCTTTCGGGTCTAAGCTTCATCGCAATTGGTGTTGTCCCCGGCTTCCTTTGTATTTCGTTTAAACAACGAAAATGCACAACAAATATTAAAAAATAGGCTTTTGCGTACTTGAAACTATATATATTTTGCTTCTAAAACCCATCGGGTCTGGGTCTTATCGCATCACGCACATATATGCAAAGGCCCCACTCCATGGTGATGTTCCACTGTGATACGACAATGCGATATGATCGCAATCGCACATCGTCCAAGCTAGAGGTCCATGGTTAGCACTCATAGTAATCCTCGATAATGATATTCGCAATGCGATGTGGGCTGTCGATCTGTGTGCTTGATCGACGATCCATGTTGAATCGCTGATCGTCATCGCCATTTTCATATCGTCTGCATCGATTGCCACTGTCTGTGACTACCAATTGCGACTATCGATCTGATCATTGAAGATCGCTGATCGGTGATGCCCTACGCCTACCCCGAAGTCCTCTCTGCTTTCCAATTTGTGATTTGCTACTTAGATCTGGGTCGTTGATCAGCCAGATCTAATAGTTGTTGTGCATTATTGAGTTTAAGCCTCTGATACATGGTTTTTTCATGATTTTGAAGTGTTTTTAACCTCTCGATAGTGCATTTTTTCCCTTCCAAGGGCTCTCCTCCCTTGCTTGTTTTGATCTTTGGATGATCTTAAGCACTTTTTAAGACTTATGGAGTTCTTTGGAGCATATTTGGATCCATTTGCATGATTTTAAACAAACTTTGGAGACTTTGGGAGTGTTTTCGATCCATTTTTGGGCCAAATACCAACAAAGCTAACAAGCTCCATTATTTTAACGTACAGGAATCCACCCATAACCTACATGTCTTTTATGTGATGTTGGGAGGGGACCACCGTAGCAATCAACGGTGGAGATTTTCCACTCGAAGATCCTACGGTATGCACAGCCCCTACCCTTTTGACGTCAATGGGAGGGGTACCCCTTGGGCATGTTGTTGATCTGGTTATTGAGATTGATGATCTAGATCTCAATGAACCCCCCTAGTTACGTCAGCATGGTGGGGTACCCCTTGCACAAATCGTCGATCTCCCCACCTAAATCATAGCCATTGGATTTAGATAGGTTTTCGTTGGACCGCTAGGGCTGGCGGCATGGCATATTTGTAATGAAAATGCTTGGCCAACTTGTGGTATTATACATATATATATATATATATATATATATATATAATATATATATATATATATACTATATATATACTACGTATATAAGTGGTGATCAATTTATTAATTGATAAAATGGTGTTATTCAGATCTGAGTCATGCTCTCAGGTGAAAATGGGGAAGCCATAATCTTAAGTTAATAATTCAAACCCCTAGAAAGAGAATTAATAAGGAATATGATCATGCATGAATGAAAAAAATCCCATTCTTCTGACAGCGTAAGAGGAATTGGATTAGTAGTAACAACCCATCCCACTAGAGTAGGTGGGGTGTTGGTTGTTATAAATAGCCAATTTAGTGTCTCATGCAAAAGAAAATGATCAGCTAGGGTGGCTTTACAACCACCGAAACTAACCACCACCATCTAGGGTGTATATCTCAACACCTAAACTAGGAAATATATCAAGGTTTCTCCCTCACACCATAAGCTACTTGATCCCTCAAAACAATTAAAAATACATCGATACTCATTCATACCCCAAATGAACACCCATCTTCTTTTAATAATTTTTCCTCTTTAAATACCATGGGTTGTTGAAATACCATCGTCAATATGATGGATCATAAAAATACCATGGATTTTCTCTTTATAACCCTTTTTACTTAATTATTCATTTCACCTTTGAATGTTTCTTTTCTCGCCATGTGAAAATAAATAATTAAATTGATCATCTTGGAAAGGGACATTACAGTCCTCCCTTCCAATGATTGCTTGCCCTCAAACAATCTAGAACATCACAACTAGGATCCCAAAATCACCTGTAGAATGCTCCAAAATATGGTTGTTATACCATCTTAGCAACACTAAACCCATCATCATTGTCACACTTTGTCATCCTGCGAAATAACTTTTTATTATCTAAACTATTCCTCATAAAATTATTAACATCTCAAGGCCATATTGAAAAATTGACAATCCCATTACATGAAGGTTTTATGTTCCCAAATTACTTGTCCCAAGAAATCTAAATATGTGTTCCTATGTCCCATACTACCATATAAAATCCCTTAATCCAACTGAATTACATCAGGTTGTCGCATTCTACCATATTGCAAAGTGATTCTCCATAATATGAATCAATGAATAATGGTGTTTTACTATTGCTTATGAGAATCTCGTTCAATCCTGGAGGTTGATATATTAAGAGACACTGGCTAGCTATCCAAAGTGACCCTCCACAAATAAGAGATGCATCAACAACTGACCAAGCATCAAAAATCTACTCAAGGAAAACCAACATACTAGCATTTACAAGTTCAATGTCATCGTCTTGCGGTGAGTTGGCTTGAATTCCTTGAAAAAAATTCTTTCAAATACATTTTGTGCACTCCCTCAATAGTTAAATTGTTCCCTGGAAACCATCCCAAGAAAATTCAAATCAAATATAGGGTTGCCCATGTAAATGTTTCCACCAACATAAGCAACATTTCTAGTTTGATTTCTAGCAAACCATCTCAAGTACCCCACAAGGCTTGAGCATGTTGATGTATTATGTTGTGCAATACATAGTTCAGTCAAAATAATTGATATACCTATCCTCAAGCAATCCTCTTTGATTCTCAAAATATTTGGTTCAGGTGCATGAGTAGTTGCAATCATAAATTGATAATAGATTTTTTTAAACCTTGTTTCTATGCAAACTCCTGTATTTCCAATCATCAATTTTGCATAGGGAAACCTTGATTTTAGATCTAAAACATCATGTAGATCCAATAGATGACATCCAAACATACCACTTGGACCTTTCACATATGAAGAGTGAAGCTTCCTAGATAAAATATCTTGGAGGGTATTTGGTCGTGATTACTATAAAAACTTCTATTAACTTTACTAAATGAAAGTGGCGTAAAGGAAGGATGAGAAGTTCCACATTCCTTTCTATCATCTCCAACCCTTTTTCCACAGTCACAAGGCTTTCTTGTTGAAGGGAAAATGACGTTTTCATCTCCAAATATATTTGTGGAAGCCTTGTCAAAATTGTTATCTATTTTGGAAAAAATAAAAAATGAATCAAAAATTGGCATGTGACATACATATTGGTAAAAGTTTCTTGCAATGACCTCCATCTCATAAGGGACTATATGTTTTTTATAAGTGTTACTCTCTTCACCTGGTAATGAGACCAAACTCCTTAAATACTCTTATAAACTATTTATTGTTGAAACAATTACTTCTACTTCATTTGTAAGATTGATTAAAGGTGAAACTAAATCCCAAGAATACATTTGACATTGTCTCACAATTTATCAGTTCTTGTTTCATTTGTACCCTTACCCCTCCTAAAACAGACAATATTGTAGGGGGTTCAAGCCTTAGCCCACCAACATATAAAGAATTTTTATATGTACTTTTCCTTGTCCATATGGACCTCTACAAATAAGTGCCTAGCATGAGATACTCTAAAAATACAACACATTTTCAGTGTTGTCAGCAAGAACTTCAACCAATGAATTCCCCAAGCCTCCTTTAGAAAGAGGAATCTCTACCTAGATCATGATGGACACTACAAGGGAAATTTTATTCCATGATATATTCCACATACTTATCATTGGCTAATGCAAGTTGATTCATGTCAGCAAGAGAAAGGTGAATATAAATAACATCCTCCCATCCAAGATGATCCTCTTTGAACCTACATTTAATTTTGCTCCAAAATAACGCCCAAATGATTCTCCAAACCTTGCATAGGTTTGAAGCTACCTTATAGCCAACAAGTAGTGGTAAGTATGTCATTCGATGTCTCTGGAATAATCAAACTCCTTTTATTCTCAATCTCAAGGTCCACTTATGAGTTGTCTAACTAATTATCATCTTTACAATTTCCAATCATATCATTCCCTTCAACTATGATGGCCCAATCTATGACATAATTATTCATAAAGGCCCCACCATTTCCTATTATAGATGCCATGTTTTGTAAATTTGGGTTCCAGTTGGGATAATGAACGATTTAGAATCCAAACAAGAGCAATAAAATCCCAAGAATGAAGCATAATTTGAAACTTGTCAATAAAAAGTCTTACATTCTTCAAAAGAGAACACTCATGAGTAAAGTTTCAGACTTTCCACCCTATCCACAAATGTTTATCCCATAAATTTCTTTCAAGTGCGGCAAGTAGGGTTGTAAAGATGCAATATCTTTTCCTAGATGTTTGTTTGGATGCCAACCCATGGAAGCGACCTTTACATAGGTAGCCTCAATCCCTATGTTAATCATTTCCTACAAAACTAATTATTGCTCATGTTTCTAGAGAGATTCAAAATTTAATTCAAATTCATTGTCTACTAAGTATGCTCCAACCAAATCCTTGATTATATCAGCAATTGACTTCATATGTAACAAGTGGTGTTTTGTGCACTATACACTCAAAAAATTCTTGTACATGCCTCCGTGAATTGTCTTTTCCACATATGGAGTACAAAAAAATTTGTAGCGGAAAACAGGAGAAAAATAATTCTTTGGATCAAAATACTCATCTTCGGTATATGAGTGGTAGGTAAAAACACCATCTGTACTAGAATGACTATGTAATTTTTGGTTCCATTCCTCCATCATTTATCCAACATGATTTTCTACTTTTTGTAACCGTTTCCAATATGATTCTAAAGGCTCTTGTGCTTCCACTTGAGTTGGAACCATAGGAATCATTAAAATGAAACTGAACCTACCACATGTGTTGGAGGTGTGACTATTCTGTCATTTTGATGTGTTTGTTTTCCTGGGATTTTGTAACTAGCCAACCTTATGTTGAAAATAACAGCATCGGAAGTCATTGTCCAATGAGATTCCTTACATGTCCACCCTAAGGCTAGCTAGGGAAGATTTGGAGAATCAATCAATCTTGTGAGCCACTGCAAAATTCAAGGTGAACGTAGAATCCTTATGAGCTTTGACACGAGTCGGGGTGAAGGAGCTGCTAGTGGATGCTTGGTAAGCCATGTGCAAAATCTAAGGGAATGTCTTGTGAGCCCTTTGATCAACAGTCAAGACTCATTCTAGCAATATTTGAGATAAATGAAGAAGTCGTGTGAGCTAGCACTAGTATGATGGACTCCTTGTGTTGTTGTGATGTGATTACCTAGGACTTGGCCCCTCCTAATCTTACTCCAATAAGTGTCTAAGTTATTGTACTAAATGATCACAATGAAAAGACCTTCTTCTTATTGTTATCTTGAACATAAGTACTTAAATGTAATTGCAGGTGAATGGAACATATTGATTAATAGAGTGATAAAATGTCTATGTAAAATCCTTGAGTCATGTAAAAGTGTTTTTCATGTAAAATCCTATTCCTATTGACTAGTTGAGATGTTATAATGTAGCATTATGATGTAAAGGTTGAAAGCCTAATTTTTCCTAAGTTTATAAACACATTACTATATTAAATTTTCCAATATAAAATTAGAAGAGGGTCTGTGTGTGGGGGGAGAGGGGGGGGCCACTTATGTCTAGAGAGAACAACTTAAGTTGTTAACCCCTCTTCCATGGAGTCTTCTAGAAGGATCATGGAGCTTATCCAATGTCAATCCAAGATTAAATTTGGGCACTCCATTTTATCCAAGAGAAATGATAAAAGGACCACGAGAAAGAAAATTTATACACAAGTTCTTTTTCTGCAGGTTTTCATCTACTCTCCAAGGTGCACCTATCCCTCTTGAGCACCCATGGTTTCAAGTTCTCATCTATTATATATTAGTATTAAAAGTTCAATAGTCATTTCACCTATATCTGCTCTATTTTTCTACAGTGCACCTAAGTAATCTTCAGATCTACTTCATACAAGCTCATATCTAGTCCGGGTTGCTTGAGATCTGATATCTTTGGCTCAAGGTGAGTTTATCTAAGTCATGTACACATGCATGCAATAAGTTTCAAGTCAGTTAACGCTTCATTTGTCTCCAGTCGTCCTCTATCCCATGAATTATATTATAGCACCCTCAAGAAGGGTTTTGTACTTGCAAATTTGTTCAAGAGAAATAAAGAAGGTCTTTGTTGGGGTTTTCTCCCTTATTGGGTTTCCCCAGGGTAAATATTTTGTATTGATGTGTTTGAGTATTTTAACAGATTATTTCAATTACTTATGCATTTTGATATTCATATCTAGATAATTTAAAGTACTCACATTCATATCTAGCAGTTAGATTTAGCATATCTAAATGAACAACAAGTAGATCTAGCAATTTGAGTGAAAATCTAAGTGAACAGCAAGTAGATCTTACAAATCTGAGTGCAAAGAACAGCAAGAAGATTTAGCAAATCTGAGTGCGGATCTAAGTGAACAACAAGAAGATCTAGCAAATCTAAGTGTCTAGAAGGTTGAAAACCTCAGTTTTGAGGTGTCCTTATAATTTTTTTATCATTTACAATAACCTGATTTGAAGAACCTAATTTCATGTGTACTTGAAAAGTTAGTTTATGTTGTTTGTATTTTCTTTTATATATGTCACTGCTACAAGTTCAAAATTTTAATTTTGTTATTGAAGTAATTCAAGATCTAGATTATTTGATAAAGTAACATAGGATAATAGTCATCTTGAGTTAATAAAATTTTAATGTGGTATTACAGCAGGGTGTGTAGAGCTCTGACTTGTATCATTCAGACTCCACATAGATCGAAGGCTTATTTTTCCAGATCTACACAAGGTTTATTTGTAGGTTGGGTTATGGCTTCCTCCTCCACTGTTGTTCCGAAGGAAGACTAATTGGAAGGTTCCTCCAACTTTCATTTTTGCAAGATGAGTATCACTAACATTCTTCAAGAGCAAGAATCGCTCCACTTTATCAATTCTGAACCAACCCTACCTCCATTGTTAGGGGTGCTACCTTTGATAGAAACCAGGAAAAAGTAAGGAGAATTATATTTGATTCTGTGAAGGATAATGTACTTGGGGTAATGACAGTTGCAATGACTCCAAAACAATGTATGGATTCAATTTCCAGTTTGAATGAAAAGCCTACAACAAGTCAGGAGAGATACTTGAAACATAAACTAAAATTCCTAAAGCTAGAAAGGGGAGAGAATATTACAGATTTCTACTCAAATATTAAGTAGATACAAGATCATATTATAGTAACTAGAGTCAAAGTGGAAGATGGTGATTTGGTGTAGGCCATTTATGATGGCCTTCCTTCCTTTTGGGGAACTTTCCTTTCAAGCATAAGTGGGAAAGCTAAACAACCTACTTTTGAGAGACTTTGGCATGATTTTGTAGAAGAAGAAATTAAAGTAATGATCAGAGAAGGAACCTCCAAGGATGAGATTCATGCACTTGCCACCAAAATAAGGAAAACAAGAAGGATACCATCCTTTCAAAGGACTTCCACTCCCAAGGATGATCAAAAGGAGAAAGGTAAAGTGCATTATAAAGGTAAACACACTAATATTTCAAAGATTAAATGTTATAATTGCAACAAATTGGGACACATGGCTAAAGACTGTAGGTTCAAGAAGAGAGGTAATTATAACAAATGCAAACAATATGCTTCTATTGTTGAAGAAGAAAATCCAAGAATAAGAACTAGGAGTGCTTTCCATGAACAAGAATGTGAAGGAAGGAAGGAATACTTGGGAATTTTAGCTCTCTCTGGTTGGGTGTCTTCCAAGCAAGAAACATGGCTGATTGGTAGTGGTGCCTCAATCCACATGATAGGTTACAAAGATATCCTTTTTTTTAACAAGTTCATCTATTTTGATTTCTATTCCAAAACGAAATTGGAGCAAGATCCCATTACATATAGTTTATTGGAGATTAAATCGCTTTTAGTGGAAGAAGAGGGAGCATAGTCCCAATTACCCCGGGCATTGGATCCAAAATAGCTCATGTTTCCTACTACATTCTACTGACTGTGTCTTATAAATTGATTAGGAAAAAATATACATTTACAAAACAAGAGTAAAACTTATGATAAATGTCGAGAATGTTGTAATAGAATCATTGATGTGGTCTTCTAGAACTAATTGACTAATGGTTCTTGCTGAGACTTGATCTTGTTTCCTTGGAAGTTTGAGTTCTCTCTAGTTTGGTTTATCATGAGTCCCTTGAGATAGTTGATTGATTCCTCAATGTGGGAGCAATTGTATTTGAGCGAATCAATTTCATTATTCTGTTCATTAAGCTACTTTTTTAGGAGAGAGTTCTCTAACTTCACTTGCTACCTTATTTCCTTCACTATTTCGTGGAGTAGGTCTATCATGATTTTTTTTTCTCTGCACACTATACACTTGTCATTTTGGGAAGCTCGATCTAGTGGATTCATTTCCATTGTTGTGCAAAGGGGAGTACAAACTCTTCTCTAATGTCTGGAGGTAAGAGGAGGATGACAGATCTGCAAAGGGTGCTCCCTGATGGAAGAAATTGAAAAGGAAGACATAGGCTGAGAGATGAGGCACAGAGTAGCTAGATGACAATGAGGCAAGATGAAGAATGTTAGGATTTTTGGATAGAGAGATAGCAGGCCTGCAGGAGAGGGAGAGAAAACCAAGCTGATGCGCAATGGGAGAATGCACAGAGGGAGTCACAACAGTAGGGAATAAATTAGGACAACAAGGGGATTGGGAGCCATGACAGGGGATGAAAGAGGGAGAAAAATAGAGGTAGATATAAGGGAGAAAATATAGGGGAGCCTAAGGAGAGGATAAGGGCAAAGAGAAGTCACGAGAAGCCTGAAGGGGCTCATTAGACTTAGAAAATGAGAAATACGAAAAGGAGCAGATGATAAATATGAGAAGGATATGAGAGAGATCTAAATTCAAAGGAGGGGGAATATTAATAGTTTTGGTCAAACTCCTATCCATAAATTGAAGTGACAACGACAGGATTTCTCTGAAGGAGCTTTCATGGGATTGGAATATGTATAACATCTTGTTGAATATGAGATTCACCAAGAGGTTGTGCCACTAACAATTTGGCCTTGATGTTAGCAGAGCTATTATTTTCTCTCAGAATTTTCTTGAAGGAGACTTGGCCCAGAGTTAGTAGATTTTGCCTTATTCTTGTTATGGATTGGCTCATAACAGCATTTGTTGGGTTTCTTCTTTTAACCATAGTTTGAATGATTATAGCGAGTCACCCAATATGATTGGATTCTAAATATTCCTTTTTTTTAGGATCATTGTGCCTAACAACAGACCATAGCCCTCTGCCCTATTGTTTTTGTTTTTTCCAAGACCCCATTCATAGGTGATAGGGCTTTTTCCACTTGGTTCTAGGAGGGTGCCACTCGCTCCTGCTTTGCCCGGATTTTCCTTTGAAGTGCCATAAAAAAAAAGGCAGGGTTTGTTTAAATTTTTCATCCAAAGGATGAATTCTTCATTCTTTAGCCTTATTTTCCCATTTTGTAGTGTTGACTTTAAATTGGGGGTGCATGGCTAATTAGGCCTATTAATTGCATAGTTGATCCAATTTCTCTCCTCTTGCTGAAGTTGATTAGTATCAATTGGTTTCATTCATTTTGAGGAAAGGAATTCAGATGTAAGACCCCAAGTCCTAGCCATTATTTTGTCAATGACTAGAGGGCAGTCATTGAAAATTTGTTGGTTTCTTTCTAACTACAGCTGCCAGCATAGGAAGGCAGCAAGACTTTTCCAATACCTTTTGATGGAGTGATTTTTTTAATAGAATATCGATATTCCCTTTTCAAAGTTGTAAAGAATTCATTAAATTGTTTGGTTAGATTCAGATTGATCTCCAGGGTACTTATTAGGAGGTTCCAACATTATTTTACAAAGGGACAATTGAGGAAAAGGTGTTGAATGCTTTCTTCAGCCATTAAGCATAGAGGGCACCTGGAGGGCCCTAAAAAACCTTTTTTTTTAGGTTATGCACATTATGACTTTTCTTTTAGAAGATTCCAAATGAAATTTTTTACCTTTGGCAAGCTTTCAGTTTTCCACATTGTTCTCCAAAGTGCCCTTACAAACTACAAGAAGAAATCATTTGGTGTTCAGGTGGATTTAGAAGATGACTCCAATCATGAGATTATTGGAATTGGATCCATATTGATATGAATTTAAACAAGAACGCAACAAATTATAGATATAACCATAAATACATAGATCCAGTAGAAATAACACTATCTTGCATTAATATCAAATATTAAAATATGCTTACAAACAGAATGGAAATGAGACTAGCTCGGGCGATGGTAGCTTATCTCTGAGAAGAGATGTGGTGGCTACATGCCTCTGAACTCAGTTACAATGAGCCTCAAGGGCCTTTTTATTATTGAACAATAAGATAAAACCCTAAATGACCAAAACCCTAACCCAAGGAGATGTAACACCAAGAGTTTATGGGCCCCGTTGGGCAACCAACTTCCCGGGTCATAACTTGGTCATGTTATCTATGTTTGACGCGCATGATACCTCATTGGAAAGATATCTCTGAGGGATAAAACTAAAAATGTGATTTCGACTAACTTTATTGGAATAATATTGCCAAAAAAACTTCGTTTAGGGCCTCAAAACAGCTCCAGAAGTTCAGGCCCAAAAAACTACCAAAAATAGTAAATTGTGCTACAATTAAGGAAACTAAAAAATTGAAAGAAACAATGGTGGGGGTCCATGTGGAATAGGCAAGAGGACACCAATATCCACCTGGATCATTCCTCCCCCCTTAGGAAGCAATGGTCTCCATTGCGTTGAGTTCCTCCATGAGATGAGGAAACTTTTGTTGAACTTGGTCCCTAGTGAGTCATTTTCCTTGGTGCAGGAGTTAGCTGGATTTGAAAATTCGATACAGGTCGTTCTTCTGCTAGTGAGTGTTATTTATTTGTGTGTCCATGATATGATCACTTACATCTTGTTCCATGCTATCTAGATTTAACTCTTGATGTGAGCTATTCTGCAATGTCGAATGTTTCCAATAATGGTGGAAAGTATGGCCGAAGGTGATCCACATTGAACATTGGGTGCAGGGTAAGGAATGGGGAAATGTTGAAATCAAAATAATTATCTCCCATAGCCTTGGTGATGATGTATGGCCCATATCGAAGCGGGTGAATCTTACGGTGGGGCCTAGCGAAGTGCTCCTTCTGCAAATGTAGCCAAACTTTGTCGCCCAGGTGGAATTTGTGTGGGACCCAATGTTGATAATGTCGTTGCTTTTACTTAGCATTGGATTTGTCCAATATGTCATGGACCTATTGGCAGATGTGTTGTGTTAGGTTCCTATACCAATAGGAGTCATAATTTTGAATGGCTAAGGTTAAGCCTTGTAATATGTACATACCTTTGCTTTCAACAAATGTTTTCCATATTAAAAAATAAAAAATAAAAAGAGGGTATGTCCTAAAAGAAAATGAAAGGACAAAAAGAATAAAGGAAAAGGTCCAAAAAAATGAAAAATATGAACTCCAAAAAACAAAAGGAGACCATGAAAGTGTGCAAGTCTAAATGCCACTACTATTTGTTTTATGAAAAATAATGATTGTGTGCAGCGTGTGATTCATGCCACAATCCAGGGTAATCAAACTATTTAATCTTCATTTTAATATGATTTAAATTTCATGTTGATAGTTAGATAATAAAATATGGTTAAACAGTGTAACCTTGCTAGATAATTAGATAGGTAGAGTAAATAAAAGGAGCTCAATTGTTTAATCTAAGCCCTTGGATGTAATAAGGTTAGATTTAGTTAGCTTACTATTATAAAGAAAAAGAAAATTATTTGATAAGGGTTTGCTAGCTCAAATGAACCCTAATAAAGTGAAGTAAAAACGGTAGGAAAAGTAGATGGGTAAGTAGAAGAAAGGTTGCAGAAGTATGATGATTAATTAGAAAAAAGCACATTTATCATCTTTCAACATGTATTTCAAATGTGAATGGGAAATTAAGCATGCATAAGGTTTTCAAAGTCAATTAATTAACTTCCTCCATTCATTTCACCCCTTTACTTTACTAATTTCCCATAAATAAATTCTAAGTACTTAATCCTTTAAGTCAAATAGGCTCAGAGCATTTATCTGACTTCTGGAGGGACCAGACCCTTGGCTTAATGACTTAAGGACAACAAGTACTAGATTCCCCCTCATCAAAAATTCATCTCCCTTCATTCCCCCTCATTTCCCTAGTAAAACCCCTTTTCCTAGGGTTAAAACACTATTTTCCTAGGGAAAGTAATCACCCCCATGTAAAACCCCTTTTTCTCAAAAACCCACAAAAACACTTTAGCCTAAGTTATAATGCATATATGCGAAAAGTAAACAAATCACAGAAAATACATTATGCTTAGCACAATTCATTTCCATCAATTTCATATTAACTTCTAACTTGTATATATTAATTCCCACTAATACCCTTTCCCGTATGTATATATTAAATCCCTTACATTAATATCCATAGACCTAGTTTTAACTGTAAAACTATGAATTTCACCCAAACCCTGACAAAGTTCATTAACTGATCAGTTCACGATTACGTTAAGTAAAACTTCGCAAATCACCCCTGCCGCCTAATTTTCTTCATTAACCTAGGCTTAATACCATAACGCCACAATTGACCCATCGCCCCCCCCCCCCCCCCCCCCCCTTTACCCTCCATGCTCATTTGCAGCACGATCACCATCCAATCTGAAGGCCCACATCCAACACTCATAAGCCATTTCGGGTGGGATCATCCGCCAAACGATACCCACACGAAAAAGTGGTTTTCCGCCCATCCCCCAATGCTACATGTCATTCAATGAATGGAATCGGGCAACCCCTCCCGAATACCACCAATCCCACAAAAGTGGTGCGAAATAAACTACTTACCGCCCTCTCGCTAAATGAAAAAACCATCTATTGTTCACTTTGCACCAAAATTCAAAAAAATCAAACCTTTACTGTTGGAAATACTAAGAGGGGGGGGTGTGAATCAATATTTCTTTTCAACTGTTATTTTACCAGTTAAAACATTTATAGTCAGAACAAAAGATGAACAAAAAGAATAAATTCTTTTATTAATATAATATTTCCAATAAAATAGATACAATATATATATGGTTCCAATATCTTTCCAAGCACCAACTTGGACTTTTGTGAGGCTCCAACCTCTAGAGCACCAACTCTGTTTTGTCAAGGCACCAACCTTGGACTTAGGAGCACCAACTCCCAGGACACCAATCCTTCTAATTCTAAGGCACCAACCTCAAGGGCTCTAACCCTCTCCTATCAATCATGTTTGAAAGTAATGTTTAGCTCCCAAAACTCTTCTTTACTGAATTATGTTTGTTTACAGCTTCATTATAGTCTCCATGCTACAGCATCAATGGCAGCCAATCTTCATATGAAGAAGTCTTTACAACTCTTCATATTGTCCACACAGAGTCTACAAAAGTTATCTCATGATGATATCAAATAGCCATCATGATCTCTAATAATGTCTCCACACAGCTTTAGTGAGTCTACTATTAGCTGCACTAAGCTTTGCACAAGAACCAACTTTTTGTTTCAAGCCTCTGTTCTCACTGTCATGGTGAATGCTTCCAGCGTGACTACTGCGCACTGTTCTTGCTATTGCAATCTCTTACTTACCATAAATACATTCACATATGATTCAATACTGGTGCTGGATACTGTTCCGTTCAAGCAATATTAAATGAAACTTTATTTATTATATCACAGAATTGTTCTTTAGTATGCATTATGTACCTGATTAATTCATCAAAGGTCTGAGTCTTTCACAAGGTAACATGATCAATAGAGTTTCTCATCCTTCGACTACCTACTGTCCAGCTGGACCTCCGTCTTCCTTTTGTCCTGCTGGACCTTCGGCCTCTTTCTATCCTATTAGACTGTCAGCTTCCTTATTTCTTCCAATTTTCCAACCACCAACCACCTTTTTTTTCTCTGTTATATAAGCATGATATGTTGACCTTTGGCTTCCTCCTTGCTCGCTTGAGCTTCGGCTTCCTCAACGCTCACTTGACCTTCTAGCTTCCCTCCTCCGGTCGCTTTAGCTTCCTCTACGCTCGCTTGATTCTTTGGCTTCCTGATCTATGGCTTCCTCTGTCTATTGGAGTGTTCCAATACTCATTGGACACGTTAATTCGAAAGAGAGGTTGAATTACAATAGTGTTGCATATTAAAAAATATTAGAGAGGCCCTTTTTAATATTCATACAATATACATTAATTGTTCATGGACATCGCATTCCTCTAATCACAATCATGGCTTCCAAAGGTCTTTTATAAGTGGTGCCCATACCATAGTCGATGGCTGATTTCCCCTACCGATTGTGATGTTATATTAAACTACTTTTAATAAGTCCGTCGGGTCCACAGCCTTATTGCAATCAGTGGTTTGACGTCCCTTAGAGACTAGCAATACAGTGCAGATTTGATATTACATTTAGTAATGTTAAATGGTGCATTTGAGTCCACATTATTATCGCAATCAGTGATTTCAATGTGGAAAGGCTTTACAAGAGGCTTGTAATATGGCAGATGTGATATTTCAATAGGCAGTTTACAATGGAGTCGTGGGTCCACATGTATTATCGCAATCAGAGGTTTTGAGGGTGACAGCCCTTCATAACTATGATTAGCAATTAAATCGCGACTGTTGATCTGGCACTCGATCCGATGGTTGTTGCTTAGCCTAATCACCAACCAGTCTACTTGATCTCCACCATTGATATCCTTCCATCAGATAAACGTCTGATGCCTTTTCCGAATCAATCAACTTGCACGACACTTTGTAACCGTTGATCTGGATCCTCTTGATCTGACGATCCAAAATGATTTTGAGTGAGACACAATCACAGAGAATACCCACCTGATAAAGCGGTTTTCTTTCTCCTCAGCTGCTACGTGTCAAACGGTTAATGGAATCGAGTGACTTCCCTTCAATATAGCTTATAGATTTTTGTCCGCCTGAAATACCACTTATGGTTTTTAGAAACCACCTCTTCGTTGATTATCTTCCACGCTTTTCCACCATGCGATGACCATTGATCTATGAGATCCAATGGATCCTATGCACTCTCTGTCTGTTTCCTCCTTAACTTAATTTCGCTTGCTTTTGATGGACTCTGTGTTAAAACCACGGTTTCTTCCACACTCCATTTAACACATGACATTCATATATCGATTCATTCACTTAATATTGGATCACCATCAATCCATTCAATGGGAATACAAATAAATACCTGGTTAACTGTTGAATGCGGATGCACAAAGTAACAAGAGTCCACACCAGGCACAAGTCTTGCCCTCTCGGCTCAATTATGGCAATAAATTGACCTCTGTCTCAAACCCCCTCTAACACTCAACCTCTCGCTTCTCACTCAAAACCTAATCATCTCAGCTCCCTTGACTTTCCTCTCTTCTCTAGTCTGATATGGCTCCTCTGTTAACTCCTTTAATACTCTGCAGTTCTTCTTTGGCATATATTACATGCGATACTCCCGATATGGCTCCTCCTCAATCTCCTGCTCTTACACTAACTTGGCTTTCCTATGGCTTCCAATACCACTCCAATACCTCTTCTCTACTTTGATAGCTCTGCTCTGATAGCTCCTATGACTTCTGATATTCTCTGCAATGGCTTGACTATCTTGGCTTTCCTCTGGTTTCTCCTTATGGCTTCTTGCTCCTGTTTCTTCACGGATTTCCTCTACTTCTCATTGGCTTCATATCATCATTTAGTATCCTAGAATATTTCCATATTAACATACTCTTGTTGCTTCATGGACCTTCTCTACTTGGCTTCACATCATTGTTTATTGTCCAAAATATTTCCATATCGACATCAATGACAACCTAGATTAACATTTACCCCTTTAAAAATGAAAACCCCAGTTTTGCTCGTTTTCACCTATTTGTGCAGTAAAACATTGTGTAACCCTTCTGTGCCACCTGAAGCCTCTACTAACCAATTCAAACATGTTTTACCTCCTGAAATAAATTTGGAATCGCTCCATAGACCTATAAATCTTGATAAATCCATTAATGACCCTCCTTTTCAACCCAACATTTTCTTAACAGTTTGTTTTATTTTACAGGTGATCAAAAGACCACAGTCTTGGATAAACAATCTTAATACTAGTCATAAGACCTATTTACTCCGAGATTGTTATCAAATATATTCAAAAAAAGAAGGAAAATAAAGAATATAGTTAAAATACAAGAAGAGGGAACATGAAATTAAATGATTTACTGTTGAAATAGATAGTAAAAACCTAAAATATACAGTGAAGGTAAAAGGACACAGTAAAGAATAGTCAAAGTGTATCAGGGTTAAAGAGTATCATATTGAAGACCAAGTCAAGTAAAGAAGCTAGCATGAAGACAAACAGTAGAGAAGGTAGATTGAATACCAAGTCAAGTAAAGCAGCTATCATGAAGACAAACAACAAGGAAGACGGTTACAAAGCATACAGATTCATGTCAAAGTGAAGATAGATGAAAAAACAGAGTGGTAAAAGTAAACAGTAAATAGTAAAAGTAAACATGGAGGCAGTAAGGGTTAAATAGAGATTGAAACACTTTCACCAGAAACAATGAATTTTATCCAAAGTAAAAGTGAAAAAAAATTAAAAGAAATTTAAGGTTAAAAGATGAAATGAGAGCAGAAATAGTACATTCTTTAGAAATTTCCTGTTTAATTCATAGTTTTTCATAAACTATTTCGGCCAGTACAAGATGAAATTTGAGAAACAGGAGGAGGTTTTCATTCCTAAAAGTCTAATCTACAAAAACCTATCTCACTTTTTAAATAGGTATTACCAAATGTGAGATAAGTGCATGTCTTAACAGCCTATTTTTCGGACCGTGCAAAGTCCTGTTTTTGACATCTTTTTGCAGAGAATATTTTGAACATCTGGAGCTAAATTTTTGGAAACTGAGAGAGTTTTACCTCAAACGCATATTTATCTACAATAAACTCTTTCACTTTTTACATATATATCTCTGATTGAGATATAAAAGGTATCAATGGACCCTAATTTTGCAGAGTTGTTGAGGCAGAATGCACAAAGAAAGGGTGCAATTAGTGACTTGGATACCTCATCATCAATTAAGAGTTGCTATCAAATTTGAATTTCTCTTATTTTATCACCATAAATCCATAAATATAGTTCCAAATATATTCATTATTTTTTAGTTTCCTTTATTTGAGTTCTATTAATGTAAAACAGTTTGAGATATTTGTAAAACCAATCTTGATTTTTTTCAAGATATTTCAATTTAGAATTTGTATAAATACTTCTTCATTTGAAGTGTTTTGGGTGGATTCTTATACTTTCAATAGAATTTTGTTCAAAGACTGTAAAAGCTTTTGTATCACTGACTAGGCCAGCACGCTGGATTGATGAATAAAGATCAGATATTTCAAGGGATTTATGTGTAAAGCGGAGTACAAATGAGTAATTTTCTTATGTTGTTTTATCTCCCTTAAAGTTGTTTCATAAGCTTAAGTGTTTCAAAAGTCTGAATGTCTAACTTGAATATTATTTCAGAATTTTCTTGACTGCACTTTGTCTTACTATTATACATTCTTAATGTTTTCTCCTAAACTATCTTAGCTAGGGAATTCTTAACTGCTCCTTAGCTTTCGTAGTTTCTCCTCTGGTCTATAGTAAAGGATTCTTAATTGCCCTTTACTTGTGAGTCACTATTGTTCCCCCATCTTAGCCTCGGTCTAAGGATTCTTGATTGCCCTCTAACCCCCGTTAAGACTCATTTCACCATTTAGTCCAAGGATTTGTACTTCACTCTGCTATCTTGCCCCTTGAACATTCCCTTTAGTGATTTAACTGCAGCTTTTCTGCCCCTTCTGTGAATCCATTGCCCAATGGCCTAAAGGCATCAACCTATCAGCCTGTTTTAAGGATTCCACCACCAAATCTTCATACAAATCAAAAACCCCCTTGAACTCTAGAACTACCCTAATATCTAAGCAAACATAGCTAAATTATATAGAGAGAGCCATCTTTGAGCCATAGCTTTGCTAGAGCCTATGCTTAAAAGTTGGCTTGTGGTTACCTCGAAGCCTTCCCTTCTTCCAAAACTTCCAAGGAAAAGTTTTGAGTGATAAAACATTGAACTTATTCAATGAATCTATTTGCCTTGTTGGCTTCGGACTGGACATGAGTCGAATCTGCCTGAGTCACTACAAATCGTATGGCCACATCAATGGGACATAGTGGCTAGAATCCTAAGCCCACCTAAAAAGGGTTGTGGCCAATAAATATGTGGAAAGCCCGGTTGTATTTGTGTTGGACATAGGGGAGGCTCTCATCCCATGTGCGTGGATGCTTTTAGTTATACATTCATAGAATGTCTGTGATCTTCCTTTTGACGACCATTGTCTGGCCATCAGTTTGGGGATGGAAAGTTATGGACTTAGTGAGCTTGGTGTCCATCATCGACCAGAGACTAGACAAAAATGTACTGAGGAACCTATTGTCCTGATCTGAGATGATAGACTGTGGGATCCCAAAGTGTACCCACACTCATTCAAAGAAGAGTTTAGCAATGGCTTCTATGTGATACTCTTCTTGCAGGCCACCATAATGGCCATCTTTGAGAATCTTTCAACGACCATAAAAACACAGTCATTGTCATGAATAGTAGAAGGAAGGCTTGACATGTAATCCATGGAGATGGATTCCCAAACTCGACTAGGGGTAGGCAGCGGAGTATAGAGATCTTACTTCTTGATGGTCGGTTTGGAAATGTCATAGGCGGTGTAGGATCTGATGTACTTCCTGACATCCTATCGAAGATTCGACCAATAGAAATACTTATGTAGTACTACCACCATTTTCTCGACCCCGAAATTCCCAGCGGCCCGACTGTAGTGCACTTCCCAAATAATCTTTGCACACTTACTTGAAGGAACACAAAGGTGTCCCATGTGGCATAACTGAGAATCCTACAGGTAAAAATTTGGAGCTTGCTGACCCTCCAAGAGCATATGGTATTTGTGGCCGAATTCTAGGTCGCTTTTGTAGAGAAGTAGACAATTAGAAGTCTTATGCCCACAAGAGTTGAGCACAATGGTTAATGCCATGATTGGTGGTCGACTAAGGCAGTCTACAACATTATTTGTGTTGCCCTACTTATACTTGATATTCAAATGGAAGTGTTACAAGTATGTGGACCACTTTTGATGGCAATCATTCTGCAACTTCCCTTGCATATGTATGAATTATAGGGGTCAGTGATCTATGTGGATGATTGTTTCCTTCCCCAAAAAGTAATGCTTCCATTGTCATTAGGCTTGCACAATGGAATACATATCTTTATCATAAATGGGATACCTACGAACTATGTTTGAAAGTGTCTCACTGTGATATGCCACTATATGTCCCTGTTGAGTAAGGACTACCCTAATAGCATAGTTAGAGGCATTTGTCTCGATCTCAAATAGTTGTTGCAAGTCTGGTAATGTGAGAATTGGTGCAGATTAGAGGTGATGTTTCAACTCTGCGAATGCCTTCTGTTGATATTCAGACCAAAATAAATTTTCTTTCTCTCCCCCTTTGGTGACTTGACTCAAGGACCAAGTGATATGAGAGAACCCCAACATGAACCTATGATAGAAATTGGCAAGACCTGGAAAGTTGCAAACCTACATCAGATTGGTTTAGGCTAGCTAATCCCAAATGACTTGGATCTTGATTGGATCCACATGCACCTCCCATTCATTCAATAAAGCATCCTAGATACTGAACCTGGGTCATGCCAAGAGTTCGTTTCTCCAAATTGGCACACAGGTTGTGTTGTCGTAGTGTTTGGAGAACCTACTGGATATGGTGGAGGTCTTATTCCCACTCTGGCTGAAGATCAGGATGTCATCCAAGTATACCACTACAAATGAGTTGGTTAATGGCCACAAGATGTCATCCATAAGCCTCATGAAGTTTGCAGGAGAATTTGTCAACTCGAAAGGCACAACCAACCATTCGAAAAGGGCCTCCTTGGCTTTGAAGGTAGTCTTCCAAACATAATAGGGTTCAACTGGTACTTGGTGATATCCAAACTTCAAGTCGATCTTGCTGAAATATTTTTCCGCTTTGAGTTGGTCCGGAAGGTCATCAATCCACAGGATCGGGTACCTATTCTGGACAGTGATCTTGTTCAGCACCCGATAGTCAATACAAAGTCTCCAAGTCCCATCCTTCTTCTGTACCAACATGATCGGGCTCCCATAGGGCGATGAACTCGGCCGAATGTGACCTTTCTGCAGCAACTCCTGAATTTTCCTCTTTATTTCATCATTCTCTAGAACGAAGCATCGATATATTTGTTCATTGGGTAACGATGCACCTGGGGTCAGATCGATGGAGTGCTTGACCTGACAGTGCAGAGGTACCCCTATGAGGGAGGTGAAGATGTCCTCATATTCCTCCACGACCTTGTCCATCTGTTGTTGTCGTGTGGAGGGGCCCTATCTAGAGGTCATGGCCACTGTATTCTTCTTTCCTTGAGGGTGTATCATTAGGTAAACAAATTTCCCTGTTTTTGAAATGATTTTATTGCATTGTTTTTTAGTAACCAGAGAGATGGCGATAGGCAGTGCCACCTTTGGTATCTTGTACAACTTATTTCCCAATGTAGCAATAACAACATGAGGCCTTGACTCATACACAACATGTCGCTTCCACAAGTATGGTTGGCCTAATAATACATCATAAACATCAAGGAGAGAAATGTCACATAATACCTCATCCGTGAAGGGATTGATGTTGTATGTGTTCCCGGGAATAGTGTCCACTCGGATACTGCTATTCCCACTAATATGGGTGGCTATCTTAGAAACAAAAAAATAAAGGCTACTATTGTTTTATTTTATGAAAATAGACAAGAGGAGAACCAAGAATACCAACCTGAGTCTTGCGCTTGATTTCCTCTCCTTCTTGATAGAGCTTCGCCGCTTCTTTTTCGTCTGCCCAGCTTCAAAAAGAACCTATGGAATCACAGCAACATACTACTATCAAAGAAACAAAGATCTATATTCATAACTAATACATGATCAGATGTGTGTTAACCATATAAATGCATATATAAACAAGTACACAAAAATATGGAAGAAAACAAGAATAGCTTTATTAAGATGAAAAGTAGCAAGAGGATTACAACCATATGTTCTGACCCAGCATCATCCTCCAACTAGGAAGCACTTCTTCACCTCAAGCAAAACTTAGATCACCCAACACTATGAATGTACACCATAAAACCAACAGCACTTCTCTATAAGATACAAAATTCCAGCCCCTGGATCTCTATGATGAGAGATCCATATATAGATGATTACAGAGAGTTGAGTCATCTTCTGGGATCTTGATTAGTGTCATATCTCTGATAGTTCCCGCTTCCACTTGGAGAATGATGATCTCTTACTCATCCCTGGTCGAAAATAGAGAGGCAAGTGTCAGAGGGGAAGTTTCTGGAAGATTCCATGATCTTCCACCTCGCATTTTTGTCCCTACCATTTGTCCATTCCCGACCATAACACCCTACAAAGGAGCAATTCAGTATGCATCGCACCTTTTACACTGGGAAGGTGATATGCATCACACCCTCTGCATTGAGCTTTCAGTATGGTCCAGTTTTGACCATTTATGAGCAGTTTTCAATGGAGAACTTCTGGGAGATGACGTAATTAGCTGACCTTGTTCCTTTAGGTAGTGAAGCAACACATTTAGGGACTTAGGAGCCCTCAGTTTATGGACATTTATGATTGGGTTTGAAGTGCCCAAAAATTTCTATAATATTTGCCCCCTAAATCATGAGTTTGTTAATCTTTCTGATGTCATGTGAAATGCTTTACTATGAGGATCCGAAGTTTTTCCGAGCTGGGAGGCGACCTGTAATATACAATACATTATTTTGAAAACATTTTTCATGATCTAGCTAAGGCAAGCATTCCCATGCTCAGCTTTATAAATTCATTTTCATGTACATAGGACAAACAATCGTCTGTGTGACAGACTGATGATATGGACTCGTCATCCTTTGATTTGGATGATCATCTATTCGGAAATGATGTACACTTGATGTTTTTATATTCTTGAATATATTGAGGCCCAGATGGATGAAACTAGATCCAAGGTCTTCAAAAATCGTTCAATCTTTACTCGGAGTACAAGTTGATCCATATTAAAAATGTTCTGGAGTTGAACATGGAAAGACATCGCCTGATTACAAGCCAATGATGTAAGCTGTTAACAGGCGCGAGAGGAATCACCAAAAATGACAATGATCCTTAAGGTACTACAGTATAATTCATGTGGTGTGAAAAAGGACTTGGCGTCGAACACCACGCAAAATCTCTCGGTCGAAGGCCATTGATGTAAACCTGTCACCGAAAGTGAGAAACTTGCCATTGAGGCATGCAAGCTTCAAAGTACTAAAAGGGTTGTTCCTAAGTCAACTTCTTGGATAACGAGCTGATGTCGACAAGAAGTGACCCATCGCAGGAGGGCCTTAATGAATCCCACATCAACGACACGAAACGAAGCATTTTGGAGGTGAAAACAAACTGACAATATAGGGTTCAGGGTGGCGATCATGAAGGAATGAGGCATGAATGTATTGCAGTGGGTGAGACACAGGTGAATTGTCTGAATGACTTCTCTTGAACATATCGGCGACACTGACAATGTATTGGTAGCATTAACCCCAAGGAAGGATGGTGTGACGGACCAATGGTGATGACCAGTGAACGGAACAACCCAACCTGGCATTGATGCGGAAGGAAAGTGTCATGTTCAAGAGCGACTTGCTACCAATAAATTTTCTTCAAGTTTTCTTCCCAATTTTCCCCAGTCATTACTGACTAGTACCTCTTTATTTTTGTCAAGCTTGAGGAGGATAACATATGCTTGTTCTATAATTTTCCCTTCGGG
>APFE030597453.1:0-16527 GCA_000404065.3 Pinus taeda
AAGTTTCACGTTCTGTGTTCTTCTTCTATTGAAAAGGATTCATGTGTTTATGCCCTTTTCACCCTCCTAAACAATCTTTCCATTTCGCATTATTTCAAATTTAATTGCTAGACTTTCCACCTGTCTTTCCCCATGAAATAATATGTGCCTTTGTGTTAAATTCTCTACTCATTGTTGTTCGTTGGTCCCATACATCCTAGAAACTCTGTCATTTATCAAAAATTTCCTCTTGTTTCCATATTTATTTACCTAGCCTAAAATCAATATTCATTGCAAGTCATCTCAGACCATATTGTTTATCTATTCACTGAGTGTGACCCGGAGAGAGCCCTCTCCTGTTCTGGTAGGGCTAGCTACCAAACTGAGCGTGGTTTGTGGTTACCCTGAATTTTTCCTTCCTTCAGCCTAAGGCAAATTTAGGTGCTAACAAAGGGGAAATTTTATTATATTACACCCATTTTCTATAGTTAGCCCAAATTTTATTTAAAAAATAAATATTTATTACATTTTAGCCATAAAAAAATAAGGCAGATAAACAGTGCAAACCCTGATCCACCTAGTTTATAGGTTTTATTTGCTTGCAATTGCTCGACTTCCTAGGTTGGAGGTTGGATTTGGTTACAATCATCCTCATTTCTTAGTTTGCAAATCAAAGGTAGGGTTGAATTTATGGGATTTTCCTATGTAAATTATATAGTCTCCATTCATGAGTTTTACACGGGTCATGACTTGTTTTCAAGAAAGAGACTTTGGCTTATAGAAAATATATTAGAGTGGAGCAGTGCCAAGGATACCATTGAGATTTTTCACTTAGAGCATAGCAATGCCAAGGAGATCATTGGGATTTTTCACTAGTGAGTATTTGTCTTTTTTAGCTCAATTCAAGTGGTGGAAGAGCATAGGTCGGACTGTAGAAAACCATAGGTAATTTTCAAAGAAATATAAGGATGAATGTGCTATTGTTTGAGGCAAGTTGGTTACTACTATTGACAAGGTATTTCAAAGCCCTTGACCTGGGTTAATTTTCCATGGAAAAACTTTGTTTTGTTAAGCCTATAGTATCAGGTGGGGGTCTGTTGGTAGCAGAGAACAAAAAGAGGTTCGTTGTTGTATGTAATTTATTCACCAAAACCCATAGGATTTTTCATTTTTTTCTGCCTCACCCATGGTCCTGACTTTGATGTTTATGTCAAAACTTGGCATTTGGTTGAGTTTACCATTCCCCCTATGGTTTTCGTGCATATACTGGAGCATGAGGGGTCCTTGATTCTTGTTATGGGTATCGAGGATCTTGGAGTTTTGAAGCTTGGAAATAACCAAGACAATTAGGCTCTTGAGGACATCAATTCAGAAACTATAGTAGGCATCAACCAGTCTAGTTTCTCTTCTCACTTTCCTTGCTAAGATAGAATGGTTCGTTCGGTGGATCACTTTCTTTGGCCACGTGTGAAGAGTAATTCTAACCCAAGAAAACCCTCCCATTCAATAGGGGATCACTTTCTTTGGAAAATTAGTATATGGGAGCTCGATGAATCTATAAAGCAATGGAAGAAAGTGTGTAGTATGCCTGATCATCTCTTTAGTAAATTCAGTCATGGTAATCTTAATCACTTCTTCACTATTGGTCTTTGGGGAAATAGTTTCTTTTACAGAAACTACTCTCTAATAATTTTCATCTATGATCTTTTGGAGAATAAATGGTGTGGATTTCCATATTTTCCTCTTCACAGTCACTTGTGTAAGCCAATTTGGTTTTTCCTTGCATTGGATCCCCAGCTTGACGCAATTGTATAATGCAGGTATCTTAGTTAACATATTCCCGATAATGTAATCTCGTAAATTGCATTCAGAATTTGGGATATCTTACCTTCTTTTGTGTCTCTCTATAATTATGTGATAGATAAGGAATGCTGCTCATTTAGATGGCTTTTGTTGACTGGCCCATGTAGAAGGACATTTCTCCATGGATAGGCTTGAATTTATATTTGATTTTCCCCTATCAAACTTTTTATATCTACAAAAATAGTCAAAGAGGCAAACTCAAATAGTCTTGCTAACAAGAATGACAAAATTTTATTGATAAGCATTGTGGGTGGGATGGGGAAGCCATCAACCCTTATGTTGGCTTAATGGGGCCTAACCCATGTTCAGCATTATCTATGCCAACCAAGAAAAACCTAATTGCTGGCCCTTTCAACAACAACCTGCATAGCACAGGTTGTAGTTTCACCCGAAGCAATATTGGGGGATGACAAAACTAAGTTTCTACATCCAGAGGCCTATGTGATAGATTCATGTAGTCCTTGTGGCTTAGATCTAGCTTCGTGCACCTTTAACACTTCCGAATAGACAATTACTATAAATGCACTTAAACAACTTCTAGATTTTTTCAAAGATTTATATTCATTCATAACATGCATAAATATTACAGATCTAATATTTTCATGCATTAAACAAGCATTAATTCATGTAAACCGTAGCTCAGAGCGAAGCTACATAAACTTGCAGAAGTAGTAATTAAGATTAAGATGCATCAGTATTGACTCACAATTGTCTTTATTAGGTATAATTGTTCAATTACATAATTATTTTCCCTGTGCACTCAGCTGCAATGGCCCGCGCACTTAGCCTATGGACTTACCAAGGTCTCCACGCACTTAGCTATAGGAGCCTTCCCCTTTCACCTAAGTATAGGAAATAGTCCTTTCTTGCCTTAGCTTCTTGCCCTTACAAAAATTCTTATAAAAACGTTACTTCTTTATACTCACTATGACTCACCTATATATAGCATTATACTTACAATACCATGGTCCATGGACCATGGGAGGGTCTCAAAACTATCTATCACTTACCCACCTAAGGGACTAAAGCCCCTTTGACTCATACTATCTTTGCGCTCCACTTCCATACTTCACAGAGACTTTACATGCTTACTAAAGAAGATTACAAATTTTAACCAAAATTTGACTCAACCTTGCCCCAAGGACCCTATCCCAATAGGCCCCCAACACAAATTGGGTGACTCACCCTCAAGTCTCTTGACTAATGCAACAATCTTGTCTTGGAGTTCATAGAACTCCATCTTCAGCACCTACAAATTAGCAGTACCCTACACGACGGCCTATTGTACTTCTTCGACCAGCTTCTTTGCAGTAGGGCCTTCAACTATAAGACCCATCATCCTTTGCATCTACTGGATGATTTTCAACTTTTCTTGAGTTAACAAAATAAGCCAGCAGGCTTCCTCTATCCATGGTTGTGTCCTAGCCCTCAAGATGGCCTCTTTACATTTCAGTTCTTCAATCGCTCTTTGCAGCTATTTTCTTTCCTATAGCTGAGCAAAGCGCTAAGCTAGTGCCAAAGTGTGTGCAGTTGACCTGATTTCGTCAAACTGCTACTAATTCTTCCTTATATCTATACCAATTTTCTATAGAGTGGGATCCTCTTCCAGAGATGTCCAAATTTCTGTGACCTTCTCAAAGAGATCTGTGTAGTCCTTGACTATTGTGTCCAAAGTGGTTGTTCCCTCATTAATCACTGCTCCCATACTTCTGGCAGAGTGGTCAGTTGCAACTTCAACTGCAACTCTGAGATTTGCATCTGAAGTTCAAATCAAACTCAACCAATTTCCTCCTTTGATTCCATGACCACTACAACCAACTTCCGAATTTTTTATGCTAACTCAGTGTCTTTAGGAATGTTGAGTTCTGGCACCATATTACATGCCTGTGTAATGGTTGTCTCCAAATTTTGGTTGTGTGTGGCCATATTGTCCCTCTACTTTAGCACCTGTGCCTTTTATGCAAATATCTTCCCATTGTTGGTCTTCACTTCAGTGATTAGTAGCAGCGCATGCTGCTTCCTATCCCTTAATGCATCAGAGACTCATTGATGTAATTCATGGAAGGTCTGAATAGGAAGTGCCACAAAATTGACACCCAAGTCCTTGAGCTATGACAACTAAGTGTTTCCTTCCTCTGCCTGCACATGTAGGGACCCCTCTGGTAGTGGAATGATTATGAGATCTAGAGTCCGATCAGTATAAAACATAGTTGCGCTCGCTTGCTTCAGGTTCACTTGAATTCCACTCGCCTGACCAATGCTCACTTGTAGTCATACCATCTAAATCTGTAGGCCATGCAGATCCTTCTCCACATCCCCCAACACCCAGTAGTATTGTTGTTCGAACTACGTCTATAGTTCCATCGTGGTGTCGTGAACCTTATCTCCAATTTCATCCAAGCCCCCCCCAGTGAGGGCCATTGGATCAATGTGTGTGTGCTTGTCATATTTTTGCAATTTTCTAGGTCTAGAAGTTGTCTCCTTGGTTGGCTTCTATAGTTTAAAGGGAGTGCTTTGCTCCTCATCCCTGCCTCCTTTGACATTAGATTCCCCTTTGTCCTTAGCATGCTGAGAAGCATACTCCTCAACATCAATAGTGGTCTCCTTAGCAACGCACTTTTTTGCAACATCTGCCTTATCTTTAGCCACCTTGGCAACAACTTCCTTCTTTTGTTATGAAGCTCTCTCTTGAGCTATAGCTGCCTTGGCAACAACTTCTTTCTTCTGTTGTGAATATTTCTCTTGAGTTACAGCGTGCTCAGCCTCTTTTTTCTTTTGTGCTACTATGGTCTATGCAGAGTAAATCTCCCCAACCTTGTCTATACTCATGCCAAGATCTAATAGGTGCAACCACTCTCCTGGGCATTTCCCCACAATCTCCTATACGTCAGTGTCACCCACGAGGTACGAAAACTTGTACCATGTC
The DNA here is from genome assembly GCA_000404065.3 of Pinus taeda. Taxonomy (NCBI): domain Eukaryota; kingdom Viridiplantae; phylum Streptophyta; class Pinopsida; order Pinales; family Pinaceae; genus Pinus; species Pinus taeda. The sequence continues at coordinate 4,769 of APFE030597453.1, forward strand.
TTCTTCTAATCCTTTCTCTCATGGATAGACACATTGTGAAAATCCACCTTAAACTCTGCATAAGCCTCCAAATTTTCATATAGAGTTGGTGACAGCCTCGGCCTCTAGTTGATCACCATGCGGAGCCCCATCCCGACCAGCACCCAAAACATCTTAGTTTCCATGACCCGCATAGGGTCCTTTGTCACCCATAGCAAAGCAAACTTCGTGGATTATGGTAAATCAGGTTCTAGTGGAGGGAATTGATTTTATTTTGGAAACCTCCACACAACGAGGGAAATCAACAATAATAGCTAGGAATCATGGAATGCCTTGCCTTCATTCTGTGCTTCACGATAGTTTGCCAAAAATTCATTGTAGAGGTACTACCCCCAGTTGTACTATACACCCTTAGCACATTGTGCAACTAATGAAATTACTAGTGCTAGAACCTCGTCCGTATAATAGTTCCTCATGATCTTGCAGGCCAAGATCTGCACAGAGGCGATGTGTGACTTGATCACAAGTTCCGATCATACAGATCCGTAATTAGGAACTATCATCCTATTAAATCTCATTTGGGATGCCTTTAGCTCTGACATGACCCTCCAGAGGAGTAGCATGAAGCTCAGAATTATAAGCATCTTTTCAAGATGCTGAGAAAGAGGAATTAGTCCAGGGTTTAGATATTCTGTATCAGAATTGGACTGCCTTATCTATAATAGAGAGAATGGAATATCTGCACAACTCCTTTACTAAGAGAAAATTGCTCTTCATTTGGTCCATTAATTGCTTTTCTTTGGTTTTACCTCCAAATGCCTTAACTAGATCCACACCTTGGTAGGGCAACATCGTAATGCGATGGATCAACATGTCCATAATGGGGATGGGTTCTCCCAACTAGAGACACACATCATGTACTAGGGTAAAAAATTGTCACACACAGACCATGTTGATGATTGTTTTGTTGAAATGTGGCACACACAACATGTTCAGTAATCTTTCCTTCTCAACCCTCGTGACACATTTCATTGGCTCCAGTCGTGTTATGTCGATATCTTCATAATAGATCCATGCCAGATACTTATTCGACTCAAGCTAGAGGAATTTCTCATGATTTGTCAGATCCAAATCTTCCATATTAGTTAATGGAATGCGCCTTAATAGCATGCCTTCAAATACCACTTTCTCCAGCAAAAGTGGTGTAGAAACCATGAAATTTGTAGTATCTAGGTCCTTTGGTACCTTCTCTTTTCCTTTTTGTGTTGGGATATACTTCAGGAGACGAGTTATAGTCTTGCCCTCTTTGGCATCCAACTCCTCAAGGCCTCCATGAAGCTCCTCTTCACCAAGATCCAGGGGTTCATGTAGCTATTTTGACTTGTCCATTTTCTCCTTTTAGCGAATCTTAATGGGGTTTTTCCTTAGTGACTGCCTTACTAGAACTGGCTATAGTTTCTTTCATTTCTTCTCAGCAATAGATGTCTTAGGCCTAGGTGACCTCGATGTTTTAGGTACAAAGGGTGTTGCTTCCATTTCTAGCACGACTTCAGGGGCTGGAGCTTCAAAACTTGTGGCTTCTGTGGGGTTAGTGGCTATCATTATGTCCAAAAAGGCCTTATACAAAGTTTCAGACACATTAGCTAGCCCTGGGTGCTTAAAACATTCTTCCAAATTAGACACATTCATCAACTTAAGGCAAGAAATCTCATAAGAAATTTTTAGAGAGAGAAGTGTTCTAATGCTTGATGGTGCCTGACCCAAGTTCAATGTTATCTATGCCAACCAACAAAACCCTAATTGTTGGCCTTTTCAAAAACAACCTGCATAGTGTAGGTTGTAGTCTCAACCAAAGCAATATTGGGGGATGAAAAAAACCACGTTTTAGTATCCAAAGGCCTGTGTGATAGGAGCCTATAGGCCTTATGGCTTAGATCTACCTTTGCCCACCTTTAACCCTTTCGAACATACAATTATTGTAAATGAACTTAAACAACTTCTAGATATTTATGAAGGTTTATATTCATTCATAACATGCATAAATATTATAGATCTAGTATTTTCACGCAACAAAAAAACATTAATTCATGTAAATCATAGCTTAAAGTGAAGCTACATAAACTTTCAGAAGTAGTAAATAAGATTCAGATGCATCCGTATTGGTTCAAAATTGTCTTTATTAAGTATAATCGTTCAATTACAAACTTCTTTTCCCTGTGCACTCACCTGCAAGGGCCCATTCACTCAGCCTATGGACTTACAAGGTCTCCATGCACTCAATTGCAAGAGCCTTCCCTTTTCACATAAGTACAGGAAAGAAACCTTTCTTACCTTAGCTTTTTGCCCTTACAAAAATTCTTATCAAAAAGTTACTTCCTTAGACTCGCTATGACTCACCTATATATAACATTTTGTTTACAATACCATGGTCTGCAGACTATGGGCAGGTCCCAAAACTCTCCATCACTTACCCACCTAAGGGACTAAAGCCTTTTTGACTAAGAATAGCTTCACGCTCCGCTTCCATATTTCGTGGAGACTTTACATGCTTACAAAAGAAGATTACAAATTTTAACCATAATTTGACTCAAAATTGACCCCAAGGACCCTATCCCAACAACTTCCTATTTGTAACAAACGAATTAATTGGTCCAATTTCATTAGGTTTTTCTCCTATCTCTTGTAGAAAATCCTATAGATTCACAAGCTCATGCAATGTCCTAAAGCACAGGACAAGAATCTACTTCTACTCTCAACCAACGAAAGCCAATAGATCAATGAAAACAATATGAACAAGAAGAAGATAAATAAATGGAACATAACACAAGATGTATCTAGGTAAATCCACTACTCAAAACCATGATATTTTTATTGCATATATCATAAATATGAGTGAAGATACAAATTTTGTTCTCACTAGAACAATTCTGCACAAGTATGCTCTACTCTCTCACTTCACAAGCTAGCTCTTGGCTAACACTTAGCCAATTCTGCATCCCTCCAAGCCCATAATCTCTTGCATAATTCCTAGGATGAATAGACCATATTTAAAGGGAATTCATACTTCCAAAAATGCACAATCTAAACATAGGTTCTTCTTTTATTGCATGCATGATCTATAGAATTCGGTAAATCACACAACTGATATTACATTGTCCCTACACTCTAGTCTCAACTGGGTATTTCTCATAATCGACATGCATGAACTTCTAATGAGGGAATATTCACTTAACTATAATGACAAGTTTTGATGCACTGGTGTACAAACTAATTGTTAACTCTCTATTAGTTCCACAAATAGTTTGGAACTAATTTAATTGAACATAACTCAATATACTGAGTGATCTAATTTATAACTCAATTTAAACTCATACCAGTCCCCTAAAACTTAAGGAGAACATATACACGATTTCCAAAAGACTTCCAAGTTGAAATTCCTAAGTTAATTAAACTTAATTAACTATTTACAAGTTGTTATGAGAATAGACTTCGATTTTAATTATCAATTTAATTCAATGAAAAATTAAACTAGAATTTCTTGTTTCCATTTCTAAACACTCCCCTTCAATAAGAAATGGATTATCAGCTACCCTGAACTTGTCTCTGTGAAACTCGACTTTACATCTTGATAATGCCTTTGTCAAAATGTTAATATCTTGCTCCTCCATGGGAATATACTCTAACAATCTAATACACCTCAATACACAATCTTTGAGATGATGATATCGGATATCAATATGCTTGGACCAACCATGAAAAACTAGATTTTCAGAGAGTTTGATACAACTCTAATTATCGTAGTAAATCATAGTTGGATCCATCTCCTGACCAAACAACCCAACCATGATCTTCCTCATCTAGATGGCCTCACATGTTGCCTGACTCACAACCATGTACTCTGCCTCTGCTGAACTAAGTGCAACCGATCTTTGTTTCCTGTTGTACCAAGAAATTTTCGCTGACCCAATACTCAAGATCCCTCCTGATGTGCTCTTCCAATCGGATGGACTCCTTGCCCAATCTGTATTGGTGAACCCTTGAAGCTTCACTCCCTCTATCTGTATGTACCATAATCCATACTGAGAAGTACCATGAAGTATCTCAACACATGCTTTACCTCCTTATAATATAGATTGGTAGGCCTAACCATCACTTAAATAAGTTGGTTAACTGCATAGAACATATCCGGTCGTGTGTTCACCAAGTGCATGAGTGAACCCATAATCTCCCTATAAATAGTAGCTTGTACCACTTCCCTTGAAGTAGCATCCTCCTTCCTCAAGTTACCTGTTAAAGGAGTCTCCGTGGGTTTGCTGCTCTCCATGTAGAATCTACTCAGTATCTCATTGTCATACTTTCCCTGAGACATAAACAACTCCCCATCACCCTTCCATACCTCGATGCCAAGAAATTAATGCATGAGCCCCATGTACTTCATCTCAAACTCTCTTTCAAGGTCCTCCTTGCAAGACTTGATCAACTAATCATCAGCTGTCTTTATGAGATCATTAACATAAAGTACAATGATCAACAACTTACCTTCCACCACTATGTGGTACAGGACATCCACTTCACTCTTTGTGAAGCCCAACTTGGTGAAGTAGTTATCTATCGTGGTGTACCAAGCACGTGGTGCTTGCTTCAACCCATAAAACAATCTCTGGAGACAACACACATGTGACTCATGGTAAAAGGTCTAAAAAAATTTAGGATGCTCTATGTACACCTCTTCCTCAATCATGCAATTAAGGAAGGTTGTCTTCACATCCATCTCATGTATCTTCCAACCCATATGTGTTGATAGTGCTAATATAGATCTCATTGATGAATACCTTGCAATAGGATGAAAGGTCTCATCATATTCAATCCCTTCGACTAGTCAAAATCCATAGGCCACAAATATAGCCTTATGATTCTCCACACTACCATCTACATGTAGAGTTTCCTTCCCATGGAAACTTGAGACAATGTGGTCTCAAACTCCCTCAAGGATTATCTGCCTCGTCCTTGCCACACACTTCTTCCATTTAGCCATATTTTGAACATTCGATGCTACTGGCTTAGGAATGTCCTCATCAATGAATTCCTTCAAGCCATTATCCTCCAACATGACCTCCATCTTGTCCTTCTAGGCTATATAATTTGAGTTGCCATCCAAGGCATACTCGAGCTGCAAGCCGTAGAATGACATTTGTCGATCCTGAAGTATGAAATGCAAATTCAAATTTCACCCATAACCCCAAACTCAAAATGTCGAAATCTCCTCTAGTATATTGTTCTTAGCTCTGATACTATGTATAAATTCCTATAGATTCACAAGCTCATGCAACATACTAAAGTACATGACAAGAATCTACTTCTACTTTCAATCAGTGGAATCCAATAGATTGATGAAAAAAAATTAACAATAAGAAGATAAATCAATGGCACATAACACAAGATGTATCTGAGGAAAGCCACTACTCAAAACCCTGCTATCTATATTGCATATATCAGAAATATGAGTGAGGATACAAAGCTTGTTCTCATTGGAACATTTCCATAAAAGTATGCTCTACTCTCTCATCTAACAAGCTAGCTCTTGGCTAACACTTAGTGTTATAGACATTTTTGGGCACTTCAACCCCAATCATAAATGTCCATAAACTGAGGGCTCCTAAGTCCCTAAAAGTGTTGCTTCACTGCCTAAAGGAACAAGGTCAGTTGATTACATCATCTCCCAGAAGTTCTCCACTGAAAAATTCTCATAAATGGTCAAAACTAGACCATACTGAAAGCACAGTGCAGAGGGGGTGATGCATATCACCTTCCCAGTGTACAAGATGCGATGCATACTGAATTGCTCCTCTGTAGGGTGCGATGATCGGGAATGGACAAATGGCAGGGACAAAATGCAAGGTGGAAGATCATGGAATCTTCCAGAAGCTTCCCCTCTGACACTTTCCTCTCTATTTTCAACCAGGGATGAGTAAGAGATCATCATTCTCCAAGTGGAAGCAGGAACTATCAGAGAGAAGACACTAATCAAGACCCCAGAAGATGACTCTCCTCCCTATAATCATCTATATATGGATCCCTCATCACAGAGATCTAAAGGCTGGAATTTTGTATCTTATAGAGAAGTGTTGTTGGTTTTCTGGTGTATATTCATAGTGTTGGGTCATCTAAGCTTTGCTTGAGGTGAAGAAGGGTTTTCTAGCTGGAGGATGATGCTGGGTCAGAACATATGGTTGTAATCCTCTTGCTACTTTTTATCTTAATAAAGCTATTCTAGTTTTCCTCCATATTCTTGTGTACTTGTCTATATATTCATTCGTATGGTTAACACACATCTGGTCCTGTGTTATTTATGAATATAGATCTTTGTTTCTTTGATAGTAGTATGTTTCTGTGATTCCACAGGTTCTCTTGGAAGTTGGGCAGACGAAGAAGAAGCGGCGAAACTCTATCAAGAAGGAGAGGAAATCAAGCGCAAGACTAAGGTTGGTCTTCTTAGTTCTCCTCTTGTCTATTTTCATAAAGGAAAACGAAAGTAGACTTTACTTTTTTTTTTCTAAGATAGCCACCCATCTTAGTGGGAATAGCAGCATCCGAGTGGACACTATTCCCGGTAACAAAATGGCGACTCCGTTGGGGAGTGACTAGATTGTTTGTTAGCCTATCTATCTTTGTTTCTTTTATAAACTTACAGATGGAGCCTGAACTCAAGCCAGCTAGCCTTCGAACTGCATTTGTTATACAAATGCAAAGTAGATCAATGTTGCTTCAGTCTATCTCCGGGTTTTGTTTATGAATTAAAAAATAGATCTGCAAACAATATAATTGCCCTAAGTGGTGGCTCTAGTAACCTCTTTAGATCACCCCTGTGTTTTACATACACTGAACATTACTTACTCGGCCTAAATCCCTTAACTGAATTGCAAGCTGTGAGTGAAAACTTGTTTAAAGTCTCACACTAGTACCATTGCACCCTGCCTTCAAGGCAGTCTGTATGCATTGCACATCTCGAGTGCAGTAGGTGCGCTGCATACTGGTTTCACTGTGTAACAGGTGCAATGGTCAAGGAAGGTTAACTTTACCTTCAAACTGTGGTTTTTTCTCAATATTTTCAGTCCTATTCAGGAGTTTTGCTATCTGTAGCCAGTATATTTCTGGGAAAACCCCCTTCTCTTGCATTATTCCGCCTCCTTAGTGCAAAGAACTGTAAGTGTTTTTTATGTATTGTGCGTCCTTTTCAGTTCTCTTTTGAAAAAAGTAGTATAGTCGAACTGTTGTTTCTGGATCTGAAAGTGTCGTAGCTGTCATTTTCAGTTTTAGAAGACAATCCCATTGTTCTTGATAATCAATTATACAGTTACTATTGCATATGATTTGAATTAGTAGTTTTAAAGTGTCGAAAAGCAATTTTCATTTCGAAATCGCAAAGTGTCTCTCTTACCTTCACTTCATTTTGAAAAAGAAATTTGTTGAGTACTGTCACTTTAAAAGAAATTCAGGTTTTCACATAGCTTTCTTATCATCATTCATACATTAAGAAAGCTGAAAACAAATACATGCATGTGCATTTGCATTTCGACTGCTTGGTTTGATTTAGGATAGTGCATTTAGCGTGTGCTTTGTGCTCTTTGCAGAAATATTCTTAACTTTCTTTCCTTAGTAGCTAGGATTTTCATTGCCAAAAGAAGATTAAACGTATGTTTATCATCTTAGACTACATTTTAGAAATTGTATACACATCACACAGTGAACCTGAAAGGAAAATTGTTAAGCAAGATCAACTTAAAATAAATTCAATGAATCTAACAATGCTTTGGAACTTAACGCACAACATCTAGAGGTCTAGGCTAGAGACGTATTTCGGTGTCGTAAAACCTGGTAACTATTGTTTTCAGTGTTGGTTGGATGATTCCTCCACTCTGAGAGGGAAAGTGCCAGTACGGACTTGTGCTCCCACGTACCATCGAGTATATATTGGGAGACCACAATAGGCTGCATCCTTTATTGTTAGGAAGCCGTGTCTGCCACCCTATCGATCGTAATGCACTGAACACAACATTCGGGAAGATTGACTGCCATACCGTAAAAAGTATTTTGTAGTTTTGCGATTGGTTTGGTAATCCTCTCTGCCTAGTTCTCCAGAGAAGTCCATTTTGCTCCTTTTCAGACTCCTTAAAAGAAAAGGTCCTCTGAGAACTTGTCACTTCAGGCTCACTAAAAATCGAAGGCGACTAGAGTCATATTTTGTTTTTTCTCGACTCTTTAAAACTGAAAAAACAAGTTGTGTCAAAGCATCTAAAATTTATTTTAATCGGAATAACATCACAAATTCCCTCATTGGTCTGTAGGTTGAGAAAATGGAGTCAACCAACCAAGGATTTCCCCTTGGAGGAAATCCTAGTCCCTTCTCCTCGTGGGGAGATGTTGGTGCACCCCATATGGCCACTTTGTCACTTCCAGGGTTGACAATTGGTTTGCCTGTCTAGCTCTTCTCTACCTCTGTCGTTCAAAATCCCACAATTCTTGAATAGTCAAATCAACAACTAGATGACACTAGAGTTGCCTCCCATCCTTCTACTTCATCTGATTCTCCCTCTCCTCCTTCCTCTTCACTTGATAAAGTTGATAAAGCTAAAAATCAAGTAACTGAGAAGAAGAAGAAGCAGAAAGAGAAAAAGGGAAAGAAGAAAAAGGAACCAAAATCGAAAGGGGGCAACCAAGCGTCATCTAGCGTAAATCCTCACACCGCACCATCAAAACCTAAATCTCCTTGTGTCATTTGCAATGGAGACCAATATCACTGAGATTGTCCACGCATCCCTCGGATCTTAAGGGACTGGTCTCCTCGTTTGCACAATCCGGTGGCGTCAACCTCTGACGATCATGTTGAATGCACACCATCAACCAGTGAAAGTAAAGCACATGGATAGAAGAGGAATCCCAAATTTCCTTGTAAGTTGTGTGAAGGCAATCACGCCATCCACCGTTGTCCCTTCCTTGATGAGGCTAAAAGAGTTTTGGATGATCGTCCAGTTTCACCGCTACAACTTCCTCCTGGATATAAAAAACTCTTTCCAAGTCCTCCACTGGTTGAAAATCTGGCTGACCCGTCATTGTGGTCGGCTGAAGCGTCTATCATTGAAAATGAGCCCTCTAAATCCATAACAGATGAAAGTCAAAAGGTCGAGACAATAGTTGACCCGGCCTTGCCTTCAGAGTGTTCATCTTCGAATGATACCATCATTGAAGAGAAAGAGAATGACACCGTTCAAATTATTTTCATCAACACAGACTCCAATGAACTTGGGGGCAGTCCTCCCATTCCTTTATCGCAGGAAGGAAGTTCATCATAGTCATATCCGGCCATCTATTCAGTCCCACCACCAAGTAACCTAGTCATTTCCTTCGACTGCAATCTACTAGGCAGACCCCGTTTACCATTTAGTGTACCATTCAGAATCATTGTACAAGCTTACAGAATGGTTATGGCTAGTACCATCATCGATGAAGGGGCTTCTGTGACTATCCTTTCCTCAACTGCTTGGAAAGCGCTTCGTTCGCCATCGCTTTTGCCTGAAATGAGAAATCTGACAGGCTTCGACAAAGGAACCAGTCGACCTTTAGGGATCCTTCCAAATGTGCCCATTAATTTGAGAAGGAAAACTGTTCACATGAACGTGATGGTAGTTCAAGGACCCTTGGATTATAATATACTCCTTGGACGAGACTATATTTATTACATGGGAGTCATCGTCTCCTCACTCTTTAGAGTAATGTGTTTTCCGCATGAAGGCAAAATGGCCAAGCTCGTGGACCAAATGTCATTCCCCGGTTCACACATCGCAAATAGTCAAATGCCATCCATAAATGGTCTCTTCATGCAAGGAATGTCTCATCGATCTCCAGTCCGTCCACCTGATGAGTGCGAGTGATTCAGGAGGATGTGATTGAAACCCAGGGGGCATGCACCCTGGTCTGTTTCGGCAGGAAAACCTTGGGTATAGAGTAGATTTCCGCGAGCGATATATGACTAGTCTGACAAACCTGTCCTTACAGAGAAATGGGATCAGGCTGGAATAAGATACCTTCGTTAAAGTTATGTGAATGGAGTATCTCTACCCCACTCCCCTTTGTCTATTTTGGTAGGCATCGCCAAGGAAGATTTCTGTCTGCTACGTGGATGGAACTTTCATGGTAACCTGGGAATGTTTCCCTATACCTGGGGGCATGCAAACCTTTCCACATGCAAGCGAAGAGCGGCTATTTATTTTTTTAAATTTGTAGGACCTCTAACCCTTTAAACCCGTAAGGCTAGTCATTTCCTAACTTGCATAAAGAAAGGATCCAGGAAAAGCTTCAAAAGGTGCAAGCCCCATAAAAAATGGCATCTTGAATGAGACATTCTTATCATACGACTGGCGAGCAATGTCACCGCAGGGTTCAAGCTCGTTAAAAAATAAACCCTCCACAAGTAGTTTTAGTGCATAGTTCAAGCTCGTTAAAAAATAAACATAAGTCATGAGCAAATGTTTCCTCCAGTGTTTAAGCTCATTAAAAAATGAACCGGTAAATAACCATTGTGAATGCCTTATCACCAGCTTTTGAGCCTTGGTCGTGTTCTCATCATCGCCTCCACTCTGTTATTAGCCGATCATTCACCCCCATATGGTTGTTTACCCCTTCGAGGAACATCTGTGAGGAGTGATTCTATTAGCCATCCTCGTGACACTGTCGTGATTGGAAAATTCCAAATCTTACCTGGAATCAGCTGCTACCCGAAACCATCACTCATTCCTCAAAAACGAGTCTTCTTTAAGCTCTTTTCACCTAACTCGTAAAATATGAAAAGATTGCCAAGCGATTGGCCTCTCCGACTTGTTAAAGTCATCGGAAGTGCTATCCCTCCTCTAGATTTTAATCTTTTTGAACATGAGGGATTATTACACAAAAAGATCAAGCACTTGTCTTATTCGGCTTGTTAAAACTATCGAAAATTCATCCCTTTTGTATTATTTTATGCATTTTCGAACTTAAGGGATTGCATGACAAAAAAGAATCGTTGGAGTCTCCTTTCCATTTTTTCAGACTCTCTAAAATTGAAAGGGACCGAGTTATCTTTGTCGTTAAACTCGTTAAAACCAAATAGCAACAAACTCGTCCGCATGGACGAGAACGAGTTTCACTGTCGCTAGGCTCACTAAAATATAGTGACAGGTTTGCCCAAAGGGCGGATTATAGAACAAGCATATGTTATCCTCCTCAAGCTTGAAAAAAATAAAGAGGTACTGGTCAACAATGACTGGGGAAATTGGGAAGAAAACTTGAAGAAACTTTATTGTTAGCAAGTCACTCTTGAACATGACACTTTCCTTCCGCATCCATGTTGGGTTGGGTTATTCCGTTCACTGGTCATCACCATTGGTCCATCACACCATCCACCTTTGGGTTAATGCTACCAATCCATCTTCAGTGTCATCGATATGTTCAAGAGAAGTCATTCAGACAATTCACCTATGTCTCACCCACTGCAATACATTCATGCTCCATTCCTTCATGACTGCCACCCTGAACCCTGTATCGTCAGATTATTTTCACCTCCAAAATAATTTTCTTCCTCCCGTGTCGTTGATGTGGGATTCATTAAGGCCCTCCTGTGATGGGTCGCTTCTTGTTGACATCATCTCATTATCCAAGAAGTTGACTTAGGAACAACCCTTTCAGTACTTTGAAGCTTGCATTCCTCAATGGCAAGTTTCTCACTTTCGGCGACAGGTTTACATCAA
>APFE030597453.1:20696-34105 GCA_000404065.3 Pinus taeda
TTTGGCATACGATCTCTGTTTGACGCGTATGATAGCTCGTTAGAAAGATCTATCCGAGAACTACCATTGTTGGAACGGGCAACATCGGTCCATAGCATGGACCCACGTTACCCCCGGATTCCCCAAAAAAATCGCTTAGGGCCTCAAAACGGCTCCGGAAGTTCAAGACCCGAAAAACTGCTAAAAATAGTAAGTTGTGCTACAATTAAAGAAACTAAAAATGCTGAAAGAAACAATTGTGGGGGTCCAAATGAGATAGGTGGGTGGCCAGCAACATCCACCTGGATCATAGATATACTTAGACACCATAGTGAATTATAGAACTCATAAGCTATGAATTAAGGAGTTTGGGATAAAAATAAAAACTTTAAAACCAATAAGATATACTTAGACCCCCATAGTAACGTGTAGAACTCAGGAGCTAAAGTATAAAAAAATACCAAACAAGGCTAATTTACACTCTCAAATTGGGATATCGTGATCATATTCATGTTTTTCCACCGTAATGAAGTATTTCTAAGTTACATGGCCATCCATGTGGACCACGCCATGACATAGGCACGATAGAGGGAGTCTTTCTCTTATGAGTGATATGTGGGGATAATTTTAATGATTGGCACAACATCAATGTGTTTCATGTTCCAATTTATGGCTTTAGGTTGCAATTAGGAATATATTTTCCTAGGGTTTTTTATAATCTTAATGGGCCCACATAAGGCCTCGTGGGAACAGGAACTTCGTGGGACTGAGACCTTGTAGATATGATACTTAGAATTTTATTAAGATACTAATAGATTTTATTTGGAAGATAATTTTTCAATGTTTGTTTTAATTTAGAATTGATCGTAGATTTGTAAGTGGATGTTAAGAGAATATTTCAATTTAGTTAGTTCTAATTGCGAATAATGGCCTATCTATAGAATTAGTTCCAAATACAAATATAAATATCTATATTTCCAAATAGATATATATATATATAATTGTAGTGTGATTGAAGTGTAGAATAAAATATTTTTTATGTGTGTAATTTGTTTACTATGATTTCTATTTTGGTATTGGAGCTTATCTGAGCCAGACTTCTTCCCGGGAGGGCTCAGGAACATGGAAAGATCTGTGGATTAATTTTTTGTAGATAAATTAGTATAGGGTGTGTGAGAATATTTTTTTGTATGAATGGTTTCTACTATGTTATTTACGTGTGTGAGTTAGAGAACCATTGGTTGCATATCAGAGCTGGATTAAGTTGCCTGTGCTTGCAGATCGGAATTAGATGCAGTTGCAACCCGCCATCGCCGTCAAGCTGTGGAGGAGATCTATACCTGTAGCAGCATATGAGAGATAGAAGGGTTATTGGTAGTGTGCCCAGGGCTTGGGTTGGCTTTGCGTGTCAGGATGCTGATAGCAGGCGAAATGGGTACATCAAGGGTGAAAATTGTTTAGAGAACTTAAAGGACTTGCAGCGATTTCTTTGCAGAGACCGCCCACAAACCGGAGAAGTGTTCAAATAGCTTGGCAAGTGGAATACTGTGACTTAGGACTTGATACCTATCATTAAGCAATATCGAGATGAGACTGAACTTGTAATGAATACTGTGAAGGTTATAAGTTTCGTCACTATGCCCATTGATCCTTCCTCCGATGACATCTCACTACAAATGGAATACCTTTGGAGCTTCGAGGCTTCATTTTCCTGCCATGATGCGATTGTTGTGATTTTTTCTCTTTTAAAAGAAACGCTGGAACACTTAGAATACAGATGTTTTAGAGGGGATGATTGGAAAACGATCGAAATAGTGCTCACTCTATTTCGTAACCTATTAGCTATTCGGGATCCTTCATCACAGCAGACGACAGTCAGATCGAGTTCTCAATTTCTATTTTTAAGGCATGATTTCGGGGAGCTTTTGTCTCATTTTCTTCTCTATCGTCAGCCATTAACAACGAGTATTGTCAAGGCTTCAAAGGTGCACAATTGGTTTGGCTGTGACTAACTTGTGTGGAGTCTGATACAATCTCCTGTTTTGTTCATTTCTTTATTGCACCAGAGGCATGTGACGTATTTGCAATAATCGTGCGGGTTATTAGTGTGATTGTATTAATTTCTTTGTATGATATATTTGGTTTGTAAAATTATATAATGAAAGAATCAATTATTGAACTGGCTAACATAGTTTAAATCAGTGGTTTTTGTCACTTTTCGGTGCCTCAAGAACAGAGTGTCGATTTTATTATTTATACCGTTTGTTAATCTGGTGGACTTGTTGTTCTTCGGGTCTTCAAGAACGACAGATATGGTTATCTATCTCTATACGTAAGTGTGTATGTGAAGAGATGTTAAATTGTAGAGTTGATGACCAGATATATTTAGTATCAAGTTTGTTTATTTATATAACTGATGACTATATTGTTCACTATGTATTCCACATGGGAATTGGTCAATAAAAATGATTCAGTGTTTGGGATATTTTTTGGAGTAGTAAAAAATCATTAGTTCTACAAAGTGCATGATTGATGGTAAAAGTAAGTGTATTTTAAATGACTAAGTTCAAAGATGTGGAGATAGAGAAGATTACAGAGTGGGTAGAGTTGTTGATGAAGACCAGTTAAACAGAAATCAGCTTTATTTTTATAATATGTATTGTAATTTTGCATGTAAGAATTAAGGGAAAGATTTGGAAGACAATTTTTCCATAAAATAGATTTCATATTTGTAAGATAGTGTGATTGTAGTGTAGAATAAAATAATTTTTATGTGTGTAATCTGTCTACGATAACTTCTATTTACATTGGATGGAAGCTACATGGGATTATCAACCACCACATAGGTCTTGCAAAGATAATATTTGGCATATATAAGGGAAACACAATAATTTTGGTGTTTTTCAAAACATGGATGCATCTATTTCCTTAGGAATGGTTTGAATCACACCATGAATGAAACTATAATATTCAATTTTACGGCTCATGAACCATACACAATACTAAATCATTGCAAAGTGCCAATAAATGAAATATTTGTCTTCCATGTAATATATGGAAATTGTTATTATGATTAGTGGATCATTCATGGGTATTAATTTTATATTTATGGTTTGATGACTTAAATCAAGAAGTTAGACTTAAATTATTATTTTTAGGTATAACACAGTGTCATTACTTGATACTACTTAAATCTAGTGTATGGGTCTTATGAATGGAATTATTGGCTTATAAGTTGCTTTTAGGAACTATTTTCGTGTTTGGCTTAAAATTGTTGTATCAATGATTTAGTTATGAAAAATAGATATTAGGCTCTTAAGGAAAATAGGTGTTAGGTTTTTGAATTTATGTCATTTTCATTAGAAAATATCCCATTTTGACTCATTTTTTTTTTTTGTTTTTTTGTGTAAATCAGACTAATTCTATTATAATACAAGAAGATTACAGAGAGTTACATCCACCACTCGGGGTAGGCATTTTGAGCAGTTTAACATTCTGAGACTGAGACTGAGCCTGAGAAAAAAAGGGACTATGAAACTGTCTGCTGACCCCAAACTAGAACCATCAAAAACTGAACCTTCCACTCCCTGCCAGGGTGAGGGAGGAGTTTACAGACCCAAACATGACTGACATAGATTGACATAACAGACGCGGACTTTAAAATCGACATACCAAGACCTGAAGGGTGCGACCCGAAACCGAACACAAACTGACTCTCATGACTAACTATAGTAGCTACAACGACATCCAAAAACTGAACCAAGAGAATCCATACCACCCCAAACGACCAAACCGCTTGCCTAGGTGCATGGATTTGGTGGCTCCTCCACCGCTGGACTGATATATCCGCCTAGTTGCTCCTCCACCACTGTGCATCCATAGCAGTCTGATGCACTCGAGTCTGTGTATGGCGCGTCATCCTTCGCAGGCTCGCTTGGTCCAGCTTTGTCCCCCGCCACCACACCTGTGGCTTCCAAAGGCTGTAGTCGCTGACCGTGAACAGGCGAGGGTGGCCGTGGTGCTGCAGGGGCTTCTGGTCGGTCAGCATGATCGCATTTTTCGATGTGCACCGAGACATAATAGACTGCATTGTCCAGCAGACATGGGAATCTGAAGCGGGTTGACGGATGCCCCACGAACGGACACACCGCGGCTCTTCCCCTTCTTCTGCCTCTTCCGCGTGCTCGGCGAGCTCCTGGTGAGCTAATTTCCTCCGAGGATGCTGAGGAGCGTGGCGATGAGGTCCGCCCTCTGGCACCGCCTCTTGAGCATCCCCGCCTACAGGCGCCACGTTGCCTCTCACGCGACATCCTGTGAGCAACAAAGAACCAATTCTGCCCAGAGGTCATGAATGATGTGCGCCCCTGAAGATGCTAAACTCGTGCAACAGCTTACACCCCAAATGAAAAATAGGTAATGGAACACAAATATGAACAGCCTTGCTTACCACCTAGGTCGAGAGCCGAGCCTGTTCAGAAGTTGCGCGGAGAGCACTGCTCCCTGAGGGCGGAACCGACCAGAACCAGGAGTGACCAAGGCGCCAGCGGACCAAATCTCGAACCGGACAAAGGAACTGAGACGCCTCGACACTCAGAGCATCTGGAGGTCGAAAGCGCTCATAAACAAAGCTGATATAGGGCAGAATGACAAACCATGCATCTGCCCACCACACAGAGCCACGAATTCTCTGCAAATCCAGGCATGAAACCAGGGCCTCCAGAGCCGAGGGCCGAGGTCTGCGGTTGGGCTCATGCACCCGTGGTGCAAACATCCAAGTGCCGGGCACACCACTCACCAACGAGACCAGACAGTGCTTTCTGTAGACAGAGCTTCGCTCTCCTGCCAAATGAACCCCTCTCATCGTCGATCTGAAGCAGCCGACTGATATACCTCTGCAACTGGTTATTCTCCCTCCTCCATTAATGCTGGCCGGACTGAGGAAATGCCTTCTCGAGGCTTCGGACCACTTGGCTTGAGCTAGCAGCCACTTGTCATTTAATGAGGCCGCCTCCTCATTCAATACATTACATAACACCCGCATCCGGGGTTAGAAAATTTGGACCATTTCTCGATTTGTGCGTGTCATCCTTGCGCAGGGCCATGCTAATCCACTCTGTATCATTCCAATTTTATTGGATGTCTCCGAAGAGACATTTTGACTCAATTTTATTCTCCCTTTTCCCATATCATTACTCTTTCTACAATATTTTTGATTTAAACCTTATTCAACAACCACTAAGTAATGCCAATTTTTTTTTTTTTATTGGATAGGAACTCATCAACCCGTTTGAAATGTACTACTAGTAAACCTATGGTTGTGATGCGACCCAGCCCACACGAGCCCATACTTTACACTTGGGCTTGACTTTACAATTGGTTTCGGATTTTATGACGTGGCGGATTTGGTTTGTTGTGCCGGCGGTTGTATGTGTTGTGGCAATAGATATTTTACGTTGGTAATGGGAATGTTTTAATGCAACATTTATTGTTCAGTTGCCAGCCTCAGGCTGGGCTCCCTCTTTTTACTCTTTGCCAAAACGGTTGGGTGGTCTGGTCATTTGCAACTCTTCCCTACTTCTGTGCAGTGTGGTGAGGGTTTGGTAGCTACTCTATGTGGTTCCTCCTCAAACTCACATGGCAGTCTCCCTTTATCTTTCGATTATGGTTGCAAAAGTGTGTTGGTCTTCTGAGCTTGATAGTGTGGTTGTCTATGGGTTCCTTCTGTGTCACGAACCTGGCTAGGTTCTGGAGGTATGTTTGCACGAGTTCTTTCTCGGATGTATGTCCCTCCGCTGCATTCAGTCGTTAATATTTTGAATGTGGTCTCTCCTCTCATGTTTTTCCCCTTGCTGTTGTTCTCACTTCTTCTGGTCTCTGTTCGATTTATAAACTTGTTTTGTTATTGGTGATTATGAACATAGGTAACAGGGTAGACAGCTTCAGAAACTGTGCACAGGTAAATACTCTTCTCCCTAATTCAATCCTCCCTTCGTCTAGTGTTGAATCTGACCATGAATGCTCCTTTTATCTCTCAGGCTCTTTCAACTTGTCAGAGGCTTAGTTCCACAGCTTCTCGGTCCAGCTTACTCAGGTACCTAGGGTTTTCACTTACCCTCTTTTCAAATTTTCACTTCTAGTATTGTGATAATAGTGGCTAACATAACCTCGTTTGCCTATGCAGGTCTATGGTTTGACCTGGGCACATGGACTCCTTTACAGTTCGGTTTTCCAATGTAACACTCCCTTGTCTGGTAGGCTCTGGTGCCTGAGACCCGTCAGTCTATAGTTAGGGGTTTGGTTTGGTTTCTTGAAAGGTTTGATGTTTGCTGTATCATAGCCATGTTTAGTTCGAAACGTTGTCAATGGAATGTTGTTTGAACTGGCTTCGACTTCTGTTTGTTTTAACTGTTATATTCGATAAAAGAACCGAGTTCTGTTATGGAACCCTAACCTAGGGTTTTTCCTTCCTTGTCGTTGATACTCGTCTTTTGTTTATAATGATTGTAATATAATTATGGCTTGAATAACAATTGTTGTGGATACTATTTTGTGTATCTCTGTTTAGTTGTGAAAATTTGGAAAGGTTATCATGGTTACCCGTGTCGGATTTTTGTTATCTTCGACACTCTATTCCGTTGTACCTTTATTAGAGGTCTTACTGTGATTGGTTATTCTCCTTAAACTCTCCAATTTGCATGTTCTCGTTCTGTTGTGTTATGTGAATTCGTTCTTGAATTGTTGTTTGTTGGAAATGTTTAGAAATGCAACCTGCACTGGTTGATTCTGGTATGCCGGAACTATTCTTAATTACACAATATATATATATATATATATATATATAATTATATATATATATATATGTATATTATGTATATATGTATATATATACATATATTTATACATATATATACATATATATATAATATTATATATATATATATATATAACATTACAGAGATAGGCAATAAATCAGATGGACTATTTCTGAAAATAAGATCTGTCTCTTCTTTCTTTATTTCTCCGTTCTAGAATTGTTGAACCCCTCCTTTTGTCTTACATTTATGCTCTTATACATTTTGATTATAGTTAATTGAAACTGTCATGGATTTCAGTTGAACATACATGATATGGTTGATAACTATAGTTCAGTTGACATTACAAGATCTTTTATTTAGACAGTTTTGTCTTTTCTCTTCTGAATGGACAGATTAATTCTTCACTACTGTTTTATTATTGTTTGGACCTTAATAACCCTAATTGTCCATTTAACCTTGACTTAACATAGCAACCTAAAAATAAAATAAATTAAAATGCTATCTCATGACCTCATAAAGTAAATAAAATAATAAAAACTCAATCCAGACAATCATCAACCTTCCAACCTGGCAAAGACTTCACCCGGTCGTGGCGAGCTAGATGCTCCTGCATCAGGCTCCCGGGGCAAAAGGAAATCATGGCTCCATCCCATGAACTTCTAGACTGAAGTTCATGTTTGTTCAATTTTCTTGGCGTCAAGCCACGAATTGTCCTCAATAGGATGGTTCTTCCACTTGACCAGGTACTGCATATATTCCTTCTGCCGAGTTCGTTTAACCACCTTAGTGTCAAGAATGCTTTCGATCTTGGGAGGTTGAATGTAAGGCATCTGTCTCTTCCAAGCTTCTCTTTCTTCCTGGGTACTCCGTGAAGGTCGCGTGGTTCCATCATCTTCCTTTTCCTTTGGGTCAGTCATGTAAGGGAACAGGTCCGCTACATTAAAGATAACTGAAATGCCTATTCTGGGTGGTAACTGTATCTCATAGGCATTCATTGAAAACTTTTGAAGGACTTTTCAAGGCCCTATCTTTTTATACTTCAATTTATTGTACGTACCTTTAGGGAAGCGTTCTTTGCGTAAATGCGCGAGGACTTCATCCCCCACGTCAAACTGTACTTCCCTTCTCTTCAAATCTACGTGTTTTTTGTACTTTAAGCTGTTGTCCTGTAATTTCATTTTCACCTGTTCATGCAAATCTCTCATCATGTTAGCGAAATCTTCTCCATCTGTGCTTTGCCTTTCCTGCAGTTCATGCACTCCATGAGGATGCATGCCGTACAGGATCTGAAATGGACTGAAACGTGTGATGCGGTTAAGCGAGTCATTGTAAGCAAACTCTGCCTGTGCTAGCGCTCGATCCCACATTCACGAATTCTCCCCACTCAAGCTTGGTACCAAGTTTCCCAGACTCCTGTTTACAACTTCTGTTTGCCCGTCAGTTTGTGGATGATATGCAGAACTGTAACTTAGTTGTGTGTCCATTTTTCAATAAGGTATGCAAAAAGTGTCCCGTGAAATTCACATCCCTGTCTAAAAGGATAGATTTAGGCAATCCATGTAACCTGACAATCTCATTGAAGAACAAGTGGGCCATCTGGATGGCATCACTGGTTTTTCTACACGGAATAAAATGTGCCATTTTTTAGTATCTTTCCACCACTACTATTATCGATTCATATCCTCATTGCATCTTTGGTAGACCTAAGATGAAATCCAAACTGATGGAGTCCCATGGTCTACCTGGAACAAGTAACGATGTATATAGTCCTGTGTTTTGACTATGATCCTTCGCTAACTGGCACAATTTGCATATGGCAAAAAACCGTTGTACATCTCTTTGGATCTTCGGCCAAAATTAGAAATGACTAAGCTACTCGAGGGTCTTATTCGTGCCAAAATGTCCAGCCAAAACTCCACTATGCTTCTCGCGAATAATATTCCCCCTCATCGAGCAGTCAGGTATCCACAGCTATCCTCCCTTAAACAACAACTTCTCCTGTAGATTGTAGTCCAACCAAGGACTGTTATCTCTCACTAAAGGGTTCTAGCATGCCTCATAGGGCTCCATAAAATCTGTATCCATCTGGTATAGGTCCTGTAAGTGCTCAAAACCCAGCGCCTGCACAGTGCTTTCCTGTAGAAGTAAATGTTTCCTACTTAGCGCATCTGCTACCTTATTTGCTTGCCCGCTAATATGCTTCAATATGAAATTGAAACTCTGCAAATACTCCACCCATTTGGCATGTTTGTGGTTCAACTTGTGCTGCTGCATTACATACTGTAGTGCAGAATTATCTAAAAACAACACAAATTCATTTCCTAGCAGATAATGCCTCCAGTGCATTAGTACCTATATGACCGCATAAAACTCCTTATCATACAATGAGTATTTATGTCGACTCTCATTTAGCTTCTCGCTGAAGAATGCTACAGGCTTATCCTCATGACTGAGTACAACTCCAATTGTTGTCCCACTGGCATCACAACGAACCTGAAATAACTTCTTGAAATTCGGTAATCTCAGGATCGGCCTCTTAGTAATCTTCCTCTTTGACAACTGGAAACTTCTCTCCTTTGATTCTATCCATCGAAAAGGTTGGTTGGCCTTTTTGATGGTATCTAGCATGGTAATACAAATTTTGCTGAAATTCTTTATGAATTTCTTGTAAAAACTTGCTAATCCGTGAAAGCTACGTACCTCAAATAAATTTTTTGGAGATGGCCAATTCACTATCGCTGCCACCTTATCTGGATCCATCTTTAGTTCATTCTTTGCTATTACAAACCCGAAATAAATCAATTCCTTCTGCAGAAAAGTACACTTCTTCAAATTTATTAGCAGCTTATTCTGCTATAATTTCTCCAGCACCATACATAGATGTTGAAGGTGTTCTTCTCTTGTCCTGTTGAAAATAAGGATGTCATCCAAGTATACTATCACAAACTTCCCAATATACTCCTTCAACATCTCATTTATTAACCTCATGAACGTACTGGGTGCATTGCTCAGCCCAAATGGCATGACCAGCCATTTGTACAACCCCTCTTTTGTCTTAAACGTTGTCTTCCATTCGTCCCCCTCTTGTATCCAAATCTGATGGTACCCACTTTTCAAGTCTATATTTGAGAAATAAGATGTCCCGCTTAAACAATCCATCATATCATCCATCTTCAGTAGTGGAAACCTGTACCGGATGGTGATTTTATTGATGGCCCTTGAGTCGGTGCACATCGATCATTCTCCTCCCTTCCTGGCAGCGAGGACCATTGGAATAGCACAAGGGCTTAAGCTTTCCCTTTTCAATCCCTTGTCCAACAGCTCTTGCACCTGCTTCCTAATTTCTTCATTGTCCTTGTGGCTCATTCAATATGCCGCTTTGTTTGGCAAACTTGCTCCGCGTATGAAGTCAATATGATGACTTATGCTCCGTTTGGGGGGTAAGTTGTCTGGTAAGTCATCTACAACTATGTCCGTAAACTCCTCCAACATTTTTTGGATCTCCATAGGTAAATCTGATATCTCTGTATGCAACAATACTATCCTTGCTTTCTTTACCACAGCATAGCCTATCTCACTATCCTCAACCTGTTTTAAAAATTGTTTGCCATTGACCAACAACGTTCTCGGTTCACTAGTCTCTATTGTCCCTTCTTCCTTGAGGGGTACAAGCATATGATTGATTCCATCCTTCACAAATTTATAACATTTCGTCAATCCAACATGGACCACTTTCCTATCGTACTTCCAAGGCTTGCCCAGTAGTATGTGACATACATCAATTGGCATGATTTCACAAACAACTTTGTCCTTATATCTACCTATCTGAAACGCGACCTCGCTCTGTTCATCCACTAACAATTGATGGCCTTTTTGCAGCCATGAAACTCTGTAACTGTTGGGATGCTTCGAGCATTTCAAATCCAATTTTTCCACCATCTCTGTGGACACTAAATTGTCAATACTACTACTGTCAATAATTAACTTACAACACTTACCTCAAGACTTACAAATTGTCCTAAACAAAGCCTTCCGTTGCGTCTATTCAGTGACCTCCTTGCAGCACCAAAGCTTGAGGAGGTGTTGCTGCTTCCTCTGGTTGCGCCACATATGCACCCGCTGTCCAGCTAGATCTGCTTCTAGATATTCAAATGAACGGTGGCCCCATTTATGACACATATAACACTGATAACCAGCCCCTCTACCTCGGTCATTTCCCCTGCCTCGATGGGATGACCTACCGCCTCTCGTGTTGTCACCTCTATCTGATGATCTAGAAGCTTTAGAACTTCTAGCCTCCTCATTGCTGTTAGTAGTTTGACCCCTACCATAGGATTGGCCTTCCCTCTGCTGGCTCCTCGTCCTCTCCGGGCATTCTGCCTTCTGGCAATTTTCTCTTCCGACTTCATCGCACTCAGATATGCTTCCTCACTATTGTTCGGAGACAAAATACTGATTTCATCCAAAATATCTAACCTTAGTCCATTAACATACCTGGTTGTTCTTTCTGTTGTATCCTTTTTATATCCGGCTCGCAAATTCACTCGATAGAACTCCTTTGTGCATTCCCTTATTTTCAGTCCTTTATGTCTCAGATTTTGCACATGCCTGTGCAATGCAATCTGATAGTCCCTCAGTAGAAATCTTCCCTTTAACTTGGCCACCACCGTTGACTAGGTTTTAATCGGTGCCTTGTTCAATCTTTTCCTCTCATTCTGAACATTATCCCACCATAGGGTTGCGTGTCCTTTAAATTTTGTCGCAACCAATTTAACTTTGTGGTCTTTACTGACTTCCTCGAACTCGAAATACTTATCCATTTCACTAATCCAATCCAATAAGACTTCGATAGATAGGTTGTCGTCATACGTCGGGAATTCTGGTTTGGGTTTACTGCTTGCTACTAAAACATATCTCGGTCTCACTTCTGTGGATTCACCTTCTAGTCCATTTGCTACTACTTCAACTTCCTCCTCACTGTCATCGCCTATTTCTGGATCTCTTCGTCTACCTTCCTCTATTGCCTCCAAATGGGTAGCAAAAATCCTGATCTCCTCTCTCAATCCTTCCTCTGCCAATCTTCGAGTGCCTCTGCCACGACCTTGCCTTCCTCTCTCCATTCCTCCTACTAACATAAAGAAGCCACTCTGATACCACTCTAATGTGACCCAAATCACACGAGCCCACACTTTACAACTGGGCTTGGCTTTACACTTGGTTTCAAATTTTATGATGTGGCGGATTTGGTTTGTTGTGTCGGTAGTTGTATGTGGTGTGGCAATAGATATTTTACGTTGGTAATGGGAATGTTCCAATGCAACATTTATTTTTCAACTGCCAGCCTCGAGCTTGGCTCTCTCCATTCACTCCTTGCCAAAACGGTTAGGAGGTCTGGTCATTCGCGACTCTTCCCCACTTCTGTGCAATCCGGTGAGGGTTTGGTAGCTACACTGTGTGGTTCCTTCTCAAACGCACATGGCGGTCTCTGTTCCACTTTCAATTATGGTTGCAAACGTATGCTAGTCTTCTGAGCTTAATAGTGTGGTTGTCTATGGGTTCCTTCTATGTCACGAACCAGCCTGGGTTCTGGAGGTATGTTTGCACGAGTTCTTTCTCGGATGTAAGTCCCTAAACTTCGTTTAGTCATTAATCTTTTGAATGTGGTCTCTCGTCTGGTGTCTTTCCCCTTGCTGTTGTTCTCATTGCTTTTGGGTCTCTGTTTGATTTATAAACTGGTTTTTTTATTGGTGATTATGAACATAGGTAACAAGGTAGATAGCTTCGGCAACTGCGCACAGGTAATTACTCTTCTCCATGATTCAATCCTCCCTTCGTTTGGTGTTGAATCTGACCAGGAATGCTCCTTTTATCTCTCAGGCTCTGTCAACTTGTCAGCGGCTCAGTTCCACAGGCTTCTCGGTCTGGCTTGCTCAGGTACCTAGAGTTTTAACTTACCCTCTTTTCAACTTTTTCTTCTAGTATTGCAATAACAGTGGCTAACAAAACCTTGTTTGCCTATGCAGGTCTGTGGTTCGACTTGGGCGCCGGGACTCCTTTACAGTTCGGTTTTCCCATGTAACACTCCCTTGTCTAGTAGGCTCTAGTGCCTGAGACCCATCAGTCTATAGTTAGGGGTTTGGTTTGGTTTCTTAAAAGGTCTGTCGTTTATTTTCTGATAGCCACGTTTAGTTCGAAATGCTATCAATGGGATGTAGTTTGAACTGGCTTCGACTTCTATTTGATTTAACTGTTATATTCGATAAGAGAACCGAACTCCGTTATGGAACCCTAACCTAGGGTTTGTCCTTCCTAGATGTTGATACTCATATTTTGTTTATAACGACTATAATATAATTATGGCTTGAATAAAAATTGTTGTGGATACTATTCTGTGTATCTCTGTTTAGTTGTGAAAATTTCGAAAGGTTATCGAGGTTACCTATGTTGAACTTTTTTTATCTTCAACACTCTGTTTTGTTGTATTTTTATTAGAGGTCTTGATGTGATTGGCTATTCTCCTTACGCTCTCCAATTTGCATGTTCTCGTTCTGCTGTGTTATGCGAATTTTTTCTTGAATTGTCGTTTGTTGGAAATGTTTAGAAATGCGACCTACA
>APFE030597461.1:0-18582 GCA_000404065.3 Pinus taeda
TTGTGGTGATTTTCCAGTGTATTTCCTGCTTTAGTACTTGTGATGAAAGTAAAGGATCAAAAACATGTAGCAGCATCATTCATCAGATAACACTTTACAGCACCATCTACCTACCCTGTCTACTTAATACTACCATTTTCTCTTCTTTATTAGGGTGCGTTTAGACTTGCAAACCCTCATCAACATTTTTTCTTTTTACAAGGAAAATCTATCTAATTCTACCCTTGTAACATCTAAGGGCTCAGATTAAACTGTTGAGCACCTTTTATTAACTCTAACTATCTACTTATCTGCCAAGATTAAACTGTTTGGTCAAATATTTATTCTCTAATCTATAACATGAAATTGAAATACATGAGTAAGCCAAGTTTAAAACAGTTGACCTTATTCATGAATTGGTTGGCAAAGGTTTGGACACGAGCCACTTGTTTATATTCAAAAATGGTGATAGTGGCATTTGATTGGACACTTTCCTATGGTCTATTTTTCTTGGGGTTCATTTCTTTCATTTCTTTTTGACCACTTTATTTTTCTTACCCTTTAATTTTTCTTTTAGGGTATACCCTCTTTACATTTTTTAACTTTTTTGATTTTTTGGTTTTTCAAGAATATGGAACACCTTTTCTCAAGAAAGAAGGTTTGAACATATTCCATAGTTCGATCAAGACGATCATGAAAGATGAAACCTATTGGTATAGGAGGCTAACAGATGAAATGAAAAGGAAGAAGATTGATCCCACAATTATTACTTACAACATTCTCATCTCTGGTCTATGGAAGGAAGACATTATGCATGCCCAACAAGTGACATTTTTTAGACCTAGTTTGGAGTGTGTATGAAGAGATAGTGTCATGTTTATATTTATAATACCTTGATTAATGCTAATTGCATGGAAGGTAAGCTGCATAAATCCTTTGAATTATTTGATGAAATGAAAAGGAAGAATATTGATCCCACAATTATTACTTAACATTCTCATCCTTGGTCTATGGAAGGAAGACATTATGCATGCCCAACAAGTGGCATTTTTAGAGCAATGTAGGCCCTTGATGTGGCTCCTAATCTATTTACATATAATGATATGATGGATGGATATTGCAAAATGGATATTATGAAGGAAAACCCTAAGATTTATGACAAGAATCTTGTCCTGATCAAACCAAAGCAACAACCATTCAAAAAAAAATTGTATAGGGTTTTTTTTACTAAGATACTTATTTGAATAGAATACAAGTCCTAGACCAATTTTGATATAAATGATCAAGCGATGAAGGAGCCATGAGCCTTGGTTTCCTTTCTACTCTTTTATTATTTCCTTCATCCTATACCTGCCTCACTTGCCTACCTTGGTGTTCAATATTCTCATAAAAAAATATCTCCAAGGTTCACCGAGACAACTGAGAACTCACAGGGCGTGTTGTAATCAATGATAAGTTCTGCAAGGACTTCTTCATCTCATTAACATTTTGGAATAAATCTTTGGTGTTCAACTGTAATGGCTTCACTATGTACGATCCAAGAAGAAATCTTATCTTTAGAGTGGACAACTATTGTTCCCATCTGAAGAATGAAGTCCTGCTCATGAGTGCTACAGGACTGGTTCTCCTCACACTTGAACGCAGGGTATACCGTATCAATTTATTGTTGATATGGATCCCAATAGTTAAATTGATACTTGGTTTATCAAACTTTTAAAGGTATTTTATATGTATTTAAGTCAACATTAAAAACCTTTAATTAAATGAAATTTGAAAATTGAAGATAACTTATAGAAAATAAATAACATGCACACAAGAAAACAACACCAGAAATTAATAACTAAATTCAACTATCTCAAAGCCTACATCTTCGGGTCCGGTATTCAATGGACGGGCCTCTTTATTAATTCTTAAAATTCATCAAAGTATATAAAAAAAATAGATCAATTATATTCTCGACTGGTCCTATTTTATTTTTCTCGACCTTAGGATTCCAACAGAACTAACTACACTAAAAAAGGTCTCCTAGGTCTCTTAGAATGGGCCTCCAAAGTATCTTTATCTCCTTGGTTTGTAATTGTCTCTGCATAAAAATTCTTTTTGTTACATAAAAATCTAACTTCTGCCTCCTTGGTGCATTGGTCAATTTTTTATAATAAAATGTGAGGGGTTGAGGGGTCAAATCCCTAACTCCCCGTCGGGTTGTTATGATACAAATAATATATAATAAAAAAAATAAAAAATAATGTTGGCGAGTCCAACCTTTCCCACCGCTCATTGGTTCCACTCCTATCCACATTACAATATATATAATATATTGCTTGTGGTCCATTCCAAAAGCCTTATCCCTGCGTCAGTTATAATATGGGCTCCTCTACACTTAGCGAGGCATGGAAGGCATTGGCAGAGCTGCTAGATATGGAGGGCTCTACCACACCCACCACCTTTTTTTAATATTAACAACCATTACAAAATAATTGAAGCTAGTTCCAACGGTTATAACATGAATAAAACAATGGTGTAATGGGGAATGAGTGGATTTGGTGTTGAGAGCTCTTCGCCTTGAATCTGTCCGAGGATGGTCAAATCCATAAAAATAATTTTGATGAATAAAAATAAGTGGCGCATTGCCCATTGATAGGGTTGTATGGTGGCCTCTTAATGGGTCCATTCTTGGAAGCATGAGTTGGAACTTTTACTGTTCAAACCGTTCTTGTTGGAACCATGATTTAAGCACTCTCACTTTGACTTTTCACCTGCTTAGAACAAAACTTTGACTTTGAATAACTTCTGCATACACACTCAGTTTTCGCGTGTACAAGTTGTGTTGGATTCATTTTTTCGAGCTCTATGTAGTGGAATTTTTTTTTTCGAATTTGAAGACTTTGAATTTTTGGCCTTTTTAGATCCCATTTGGATCAATTGTCTTTCAATATTTTTCTCGTATTGTAATGTATACGAATAAAATCTCTACAATGTTTGAAGTGTAAATGAATTGTATTATTGTGTGTGAAACATAGACTCATTCTGCAACATGAATGGAAATGTTTCTTGTATATATCCCAGCTCAAATGACACTGTTTTACATTAGACAACCAAAAAATGAAAACCCTACATAACCAGAAATTGATATTGAAAAGAAGAAAATCATTAGTACAATCCATTGTTTGCGCAAGACCAGATGGGAAATTGTTGTCATTTCGGTGAACTGATATTTTAAGAGAGGACTCAGTTCAGAGATTCTCTTCATCTTCTTAGAAGGAAGAGGAACGATTCATATTGCCCACCCCCATGACACTAGCGCCCATGCGCCAGAAGAATAGAAAGATACGCCTTTTTCATTGATTTCCATGAAAGTTTTGAAGGTTATACCCACAAATTTATATATTTTTCCATAGAACGAACAAATTTATAGTCATGGAGACACTCATGTTCCATTCCCAACCATATTGAAAAAATGTACTGAATTTTCTAACTTGAGTTTTGTATGTGTATATCAAATATACATCTTTTCAATGGACCAAAGATGTTTTTTCGGACCTCATTTCAGTGATATGTAAAAATAATTGAGATTTTTAGTTAAAACACTGGGAAAGGTCTTCCGTATGCCTTCATTTCATTGTGACTTGATGATGTACTTAACTTCTTTGGAATTTAATCATCTCTACACAATGATTCACCAAGAGATCGATTGTCCTTCACCTTTATTAAACTAGCAATTGCCCCTAAAGGTGCAACAATACACTAAATAAATAGAAGATTTGGGAAGATCATCTTGAAAAACTAAATCACTAAATATGAAAACTCTTATATAAAGATCATATCGATCTCCGTATAGTTTTAAAAAAAATGTTAAAAGTTTTATTACATTTAAAAGTAAGATGACATGGTATACTTTGATAGTTGTCACCAATTTGTTCTATTCTTTAGTTTTATTTACATAGCTTGATAACATGATCGTTTGATTGGAAAAATGATTTTCAAGCATATATATTGAGTTTTCATCTAGAGCCATTTTTTTTAGGGTTAATTCAATGCTTTGATGTTGTTTCCTCAACTTCGATCAACCTAGGTAATTTCATCTCCATGAATTTCATTTTAGGAAAGGTTATGCTTATCAATTTGAATATGGATTTAAAGTTGGTTGTTGTTGATTCATTATATACCTTTATTTTGTGGTTCTTCTCTTAAACCATTATGTTTTAATAAGATTTTCAAACTTCCATAACAAAATTACTTTATATAATTAAATTTCAACTTTTCAAACCAACAAATTTAATAATCATTTTCCTTATTAATATAAAATTCAAACTTAGCATTTAATTTTCTCTAATAACATATAAAAACACTCAAATAATTAAAGCTAAAAAATTATACCCTATTATAATCAATCTAATTTAAATTAAACAATAATGTAACTTCCATAATGAAATCTAATGAAAACTTCAAATGATTTCCCTTACCCCTATTCATTCTCCAAATAGCTTTGTTATAATTGCAAAGAGCAAGATATATGTGGACTTCCAACTTGTCTTTGTACTTTATGTTTGTTACTCAACTATACTTAACAATCTTGTGATTTAAGTCTTCTCTTGGGATGATCGAGCGGTGGTCTCATTGGGATGTTATCCCTGCCACCCAGTTTCAAGTTCCGCAAGGGGACATTATGACTCGTCATAGTAAGACTGGAATGGTAGATGTCTTCGATGGTATTTGTAGGTCTCAGCCCTTGGCCGGTCTATCATAGTTTATAGTATGTCTGGCTTGTGGGTTGTTGGATACACGTTTGATCCTAAAGGTTGCCCAAACTAATCCAAAAAAATATTGATTCACCATGGTTAAAAAAGAAAATAAAATCCAAAAACTTTACAATATACTTCAACAACTTTATAATCTGCGATAAGAAATTCTTATTGGGATATTGTTGGTTTAAAAAGTTTAAATTTAATTATATATAGGAACCTTGTTATGGAAATTTAAAAATATTATTAATACATTATGGTTTAAGAGAAGAACCACAAAGCAAAGGTATCTAATGAATCAACAACAACCAATTTAAATCCATATTTAAAATGATAGGAAAAGCCTTTTCTAAAAAGGAATGTCATGGAGATGAAATTACCTAGGTTGATTGCAGTTGAGGAAGCAATGTCAAAGAATAAAAAAAACCTTAAAATGAATGTCTAGCTAAAATATCAATGTATATGCTTGAAAACCAAATTTATAATTAAATTAGCATGTTCCCAAGCTATGTAAATAAAACTAAAGAATAGAGAAAATCAACGACAACTATCAAAGTATACCATATCATCTTACTTTTAAATGTACTAAAAGGCTTTCAATGTTTTTTTAAAATCAAGATGACGATCGATATCGATATTTATATACGAGTTTTCATATTTGGCGATTTAGTTTTTCATGATGATCTTCCCAAATCTTCTATTCCTTTGGTGTACCTTTGCACCTTTAGGGGAAATTGCTAGTTAATAATTTTTTTATTAAAAGGTAATTGATTGATTGGAATTTTGCAGAAGTAATCATTTTCAAACTCTACCAACATCATGCCCATTAGTTTTTGAGAGTACCATTCTGACATCTTGTTTTCTAACTAGAATTAGGGAACCCACCGAATCTAACCTATTTGCACAAGATCATTGGCCCACTCGTTCCTACTCACAAACGTTTTCTAAGTTACGTAAAATAAAGTTGACTAAAAAGTAGTTAACCCTAATAAGGAGGCTACAAAATTCACTAAATCTTGTGACTTATGCTTCTCAATTGCCAATCAAAATGTTTTTACTTTTGTTGTTATGCTCTTGACCTACGAGAAATTCTAGAATACCAAATATGCAAAGAAATACAACCTAGAACATAGAATAAAATGACAAAGACAACAAGTATTTTATTATTCAAAGATAAAAGCAATGTTCACTTGCCTCTTCGAGGGGGAAACCTCCAGAAGTGTAGATATCGAATAAAAAATAATTCTCGATGATATTTCCATTCTAAATACGATAATTTATAGCTAAAGTACCTTCAAGAACCTAACGACTAGTGGTCCCTTGCATAGCATGGTTTAACCACTTTATTTATTAATTACGGCCCATTCGCAACTAACTGTGATCCCTTTCCTAAATGCAAGTCAACCACTTACTTTATTGACTCTTTAACTAACTATGACTATAACTCGACCCTATTAGTCTTATTACATAAATAAAGGGGTTAGGGCTGGACCCTAACATGCCCTCCCCCATCAAAAGCAGTGTTGTCCTGAACGTTGAAGCTATGGAAACTACTGAAGAATAGTGGTTGATTCCTAGGTCGCATCTTCTAGAGAGGTGTCTTTCCACTTGACAAGGACTTCCTTGATCATATGGTCGCGCAAATGTCTTTCACGAGTATCGAGGACCTATTCAGGATGGAGCTAGAGTGAACCTTCCTCATCCAATTCGGGTAGATTGGTTTGAATTATGCAATTGTTCCCCACCACTTTATTGAGGCATGATAAATGGAAGACTGGATGTATTTTTGAAGTTTGTGGCAAGGCCAGCTTCTAGGCTACTGCTCCAATGTGTTGAATTATTCGATAAGGTCCGTACAATTTAGGAGCTAATTTACGGAAACCCTTTTCTTTAAGTGATGTTTGCTTCTATGGTTGCAGCCACAAGAATACCTTATCCCCTTCTTGAAATGTGCGCTTTGAATGATATTGGTCTGCTTGTTGCTTCATTCTATTTTGAACTTTATGGAGATTATCTTTGAGACAAGTTAGCATTGTGGCACAATTTTGTTGGAGTTGATCAATTGCTTGCACCTTAGAGCATCCAGGGATATAAGAAATAGGTGAAGGTGGGAGTTGGCCATACACTGCATCGTATGGATTCATCTTGGTGGCTTCATGATAGTTAGTATTATACCACCATTCAGCTAAAGGTAGCCATCATACCAATTGATGTTTCTTTTCTGAAGTGAAGCACCTTAGGTATGTCTCCAAACATTTGTTGACTACTTCAGTTTGACCATTAGTTTGGGGATGATAGGCATTACTTAGTTGGAGTTGGGTGCCTTGTAACTTGAAATTTTCTTACCAAAATTTTATTGTGAAAGTTGGGTCACGATTAGACACAATGGAAGTCTGCATGCCATTCAGTTTAAAGATCTGGTCCATCAAAGCTTGAGCCACCAAAGTGGGGGTAAATGGGTGGGGTAGAGCACAAAAATGACCATATTTAGAAAGTGTGTACACAACCACAATGATGACTGATTTGTTTCCCGAATTTTGGAGACCATTAACGAAATCTATAGAAACATCCATCCAGATAGAGGCAGGGATTATAAATGGTTGTAAGGTTCTTCGTAACTTGATTGTTTCTCCTTTGAGGGTGTTGACACACATTGCATTTAGCTACAAAGGTAAGAATGCCATTTCTCATTCCCGTCCAAAAGAAATAGCTAAGTACGAGCATAAATCTTCTGAAATCCTGCGTGCTCGATAGTGGCAGATGAGTGCAACTATGCCAAAATGTGGGCTTTTACGGTGGATGTCAAAGATATCACTACACGATCCTTGTAGCGAAGAATATCATCCTTCCAAGAGTAGCCAATTGAGGAATTAGGATCTGCTCTCACGTTATCAATGAGTTGGGAGAGAGAGGGGCGTGAAAACCATTCCTTGCAGGCTTATTCAATCCAATCTGGAATGGGAAGAGAGATTGATAGCAGGGAAATTTCATCCTAACATTGGCCCGATAAAGCATCCGCTACTACATTGTCACACCCTTTCTTGTAAATTATCTCATAATCATATCCCAACATTTTGGCCAGCCATTTATTTTGCTGTGGTGATGATAAACATTGCTCCAAAAAATATTTGAGGCTTTGATGGTCTATGTGGATTTGGAAACGTTGTCCCAATAAGTATGGTCGATAGGTATCCTACATGTAATATGGCCATCATCTCTTTCTCATAGGTAGATTGTCACATATGTTTCCCACTCATTTGTTGGCTCGTGAAAGCCAAGGGTCGACCTTCCTACATTAAGACAACACCAATACAAGTACCTGAACCATCACATTCAATCACAAAAGATTTGGTGAAGTCGGGTAGTGCCAATACTGGAGTGGAACAAATGGCTTGTTTGAGAGCCACAAATTCCTGTTGTGCTGCATCAGTCTAGAAGAACGATATTTTCTTGAGAAGGTTAATGAGGGATCTAGCAACGCGACCATAATTGCAAACAAATTTGTGATAGTGGCCAGTGAGACCCAAGAATCCCCTCAAACTCTTCAAGGTTTTTGGTTGGGGCCAATATTGCATTGCCTGTATATTTTTGGGATCAACCCTGACCCCTTCATGACCCACAAGAGCACTTGGATAATTTGACAAATAATTTGTGATTCCAGAGCAGATGCAAGATCAGTTCTACATGATGAAGATGCTTTTCCTAGGTTAGGCTATAGATGAGAATTTCATCAAGGAAACGAGGGAAAATTTTCAAAGATATGGTTTCAGCAGGCGATTCATGATGCTTTGAAAGGTGGATGGAGCATTATAGAGACTAAATGGCATGACCAAGAATTCATAATGGCCTTCATGAGTGCAGAAAATAGTCTTGGGAATGTCTAGTTCTTTCATCAATATTTGGTGATAGCTAGAGCGAATATCTAGCTTGGTAAAGAATTGAGCACCATGTAGTTCATCAAGAAGATCATCAACAACTAGGATAGGGAATTTGTCTTTGATAGTGAGCTTGTTGAGGGCTCGACAGTTTGGACACATGCGCCATTCCCCATATTTATTTAGCACCATGACTAGTGGTGATGAATAAGGATTGATGCTAGGAAGAATAACACCTGCTTCAAGGAGTTCTTGATTATTTTTTCAATTTCATTCTTTTGGGTGAATGGATATCCATATGGGCGCACAACAGGCTGTTGGGGCCCTGCGACCGAAGTGATGCTATGATCATGTTCCCCTATAGAGGTTGGAAGCTCTTTAGGTTTGTCAAATACCTACTGGTGTTGGTTTAAGACCTGTTGAATCTCAAGATGAATATGAAAAGAAGTGCATTCTATGGCTTGGATGGCATTAAACTGGGTGATGAATCCATGATGGGCTTTTTTCAACAACTTTTCCATTCGAAACGAGCTGATGATAGAAGGCGCACCTACCTGTATTCCATGGAGTGTATGAGTGTGGTCATTCTACTTGAAGCTCATATATAACTCCTGGAAATCCATTGTGATTAGGGCTAGTGTGCTAAGCCATTTAGCACCCAAGACAATGTCACAACCACCCAAGTTAATAGCAAGCATGTGGGTCTTTAGGTGGTAGTATCCCATCTGAAGTTTAATATTTTTGCATCAACCTTCGCATTAGCAATAAGGATCTAGAAACTAGAGCCTACCCTTACAAAACAATTAACAGCTTTGTCGACTCTCTTATGGATAAAGTTATGAGTGCTCCCACTATCAATCAATACTACTACAGGGAAATGTTTAAGAAAGCCTCTGATTTTGAGAGTTTGGGGCACAGAAATGCTTGCCAAAGCATGTAGCGAGATAACTGGTTCATCTGGCATAGCTATGATATCATTGTCTTGCTGGATCTTCTCAACTTCATCGTTTGTCCCCCCAAGGGGTGGGGCTTCCCTAGAAGAGTTGTGATCAGTAACATCAATTTGAAATATTTTTGGCTCCTTTCATTTATGCCTCTGGGAGTATTTGTCATCAATGTAATAACACAATCCTTGTTTTCTTCTTTCTGCCATTTCTGCTGGATACACCTTTTGAACCTTAAGTTTTTGGGTAGGGCCCTGAGCTTGGGTGGAACTCCCCTTGGCTATGAAATTTGGACAAGTAGACTAGGTATCTAAGGCAATTTCTACCTCTACAACCTTTTTGCAAACGTCTATCCATGTAGGAGGGTGGTGCATTTAGACATGTTCTTGGATGGATTCTTTGAGACCACTGATGAAACATTCCAAGTAGAATTCATCTCCTAGACCTTCCGTTCTGAAGGCTAATGTCTGAAAGTCTGCAATGTAGTCTTTTACTGTGCCTGTCTATTAGAGATTAGTGAGACGACCCAAAAAATTAGATTCCCTATCAAAGTGGTCACAAAGGGATTTTGAGAACATGTGCCACGTTTTGTTCCGAGATAACATTTATGATGCCACTGCCACCATTGCTAAATTTCTTGGTCCAATTAAAGGGATCCCACACGTAGTTTAGTTTGATCATCATAGATATCATTCAAGGTGAAATATTGTTCCATTTGTGCTCCCCATACTGCCGGATTAGAGCCATCAAATTTATACATGTCCATCTTAGGTGGCTGAGGGTCGAAATGTTGGTGATTTCCATGGAAGTGAATATGATTGCTATATTCCCCTTTGAGGTGTTCATCAATAGTAGGCACCTCCAAATGATACCTATCATTCTCTTTGGTGAATTGTTCAAGTGTTTTTGAAATACTATTCAGTTGTTCCTTGAACGAATCCAATGTTGTTTCAAGTCACTCAATATTCTCATTGGCCATGATTTGAGATCTGGTTTCTACCATGCATAGATTCTCGTTACTAAAATTCACTCCAAAAAAAAAATTGGGGTTGCTCGAAAATTCAGGCTGACTAGTAAATGGTACCACTTGCAATCAGCTCATCATCCTAAATATTATTGGCTAAGTCTCTGGTAAGTGTGTGAGGGAGGACCTAAAAGAAGGCCATAAAGACCATTCTTGGAAACTACATCCAGAAATGAGACCAAAGAACTTGAACAACAAGGGGAAAAAAAAGACTGCTACAACAAATCAACAAGATTTAGAAACTAATGTAGGTGATGAGACCAAAATCACAGTCATTAGAATGAAATTTAAAGCTTCTATTGCAAGTGAAATTTATTTTAGTAAGCATGTTGAGTCTCAAAATGATAAAGAAATAATTGATCTTTTCCATATTAGAATCATTCTAAAACATACCAAAGTTGATACCTTGTTTGATAGTGGATCTCAAGTTAACCTTATTTCTGAAGCTATTGTCAAGAAACTAAACTTAGAAACTATACCTCATCCTAAACCTTACCCTTTGGGTTGGGTATGTGACAATGCCAAATTGCAAGTGACAAGAAAATGTTAACTTAAATTTTCCATCACCACAAACTTTATTGATGAGGTAGAGCTTGATGTTATACCATTATACATATGTGGAATTGTTTTAGGGAGTCCATACTTGTATGACCAAAAATCCACATTCTATCATCATGAGAACAAATATCATCTTTTTAAATATGGAATTGAGTATATCATTAGAGCACATCGCAATAAGACGAATTTGTCTCTTGTAAGTGTTGGTCAAATGAAATGGCTTGTAAATGCTAGTAAGAATTTTGTATTATTGATGCTCAAATCCAAAGATACTGTTGAATCTTAAGCTTTCCAAGGATCTGATGCAAAACTCAAGTATGATTTGGCTGAAATTGTTAAAACATATGATAAGATGTTTTAGGAACTTGAAGGGTTGCCTCTTATAAGAGGAATCCAACATGAGATTCAGTTAAAGTAGTATGCACCTTTTCTAAACATTGGCATGTACAAAATGTTAGTTTTGGAGAATGCATAAATCAAGAAGCAAATTCAAGGACTGCTTGAAAAAGCGGTCATTATACCAAGTACATATCCTTGTGGGTCTCCTATTGTCTTGGTTCCAAAGAAGGATGGTACATGGCGCATGTGTGTGGATTTTAGAGCTTTGAACAAAATCACGTTAAAGAATCACTATCATCTTCCTCATATTTATGATTTGCTAGACCAATTAAAGGGGTTTCTTATTTCACTAAGTTATATTTGAGAAGCGGTTATCATTAGATCAGGATTGTTGAAGGTGATATTTGGAAGACTGTTTTAAAAAAAAGGCAAAGTTTGTTTGAATGGTTAGTTATGCCATTTGGGCGTTGTAATTCACATAGCACATTCATGAGAGTTATGAATGATGTGTTGAGACCATTCCTTGATGATTTTTTCATAGTCTACTTAGATGATATTTTGATTTTTAGTAAGACTCGTGAAGAGCATGTTAAGAAAGTTTTAAATGTCTTAAAGAAAGAGAAATTATATTTGAATATATCTAAGTGTGAATTTGAGAAAACCCCTCTTGTTTGTTTGGGTCATATTGTTGGAGGGGGTGAATTGATGATTTATCCCTCAAACGTTGAGGTCATTGTGAATTGGCCTAAACCCAATATTGTGACAGAGGTTAGGAATTTTTTGGGAGCAACCCAATATTGGAGAAATTTTATTGCTAATTTCTCATCTATTGCAGCTCCATTACATGCTTTCATAAGTGTGAAACATGTCTTTTATTGGGGAGGAAAGTAGTAGAATGCCTTCGATACATTGAAAGAGAAAATCAACACAACACCAGTTCTTGCACTTCCAGATCTTAAGCAGCGATTTGAGATTCAAACTGATGCAAGTGATTATGCCATGGGAGGAGTTTTGATGCAACATGGTAAGCTTATTTGTTATATTTCTGAAACATTTACTGATGCAGTAATTAACTATCCAACTTATGATAAAAGGTTGTATGCTTTGGTACAAAGAGTGAAGAAATGGAAGCATTACTTGATGGGTAAAGAAATGATTATTCGTAGTGACCATCAAGCTTTGAAATATTTACAATCGCAAACCAAGCTACAACAACCTAGACATTCTAGTTGGATGGGATTTATACAACAATTCCATTTGGTAATCAGGTACAAGAAAGGTATATACAACAAAGTTGTTGATATGTTTTCAAGGCCTATTGGTAATGCATCTAACTTTATTAAGAATAACTCAATCATGCATGAAAGTTATATTGAACAATATGCTCAAGATGACGATTTTTAAAATGTTTATGCAACTTTGATTCAAGGCCATCTCGTTGAAGAGTTGGATTATCATGTTCATAACAAGTTGTTGTATCATCTTTGCAAGTTGTGTATTCCATAGCGTGAATGAGTCAACATCATAAGGGAAGCTCATACTTCTCTTATTGTTGGCGACTTTTATGTGAGAAAAGCAGTTTCACAATTATAAAGGTATTTTTATTATCCTCGTAATCCTAGTAATAGAAAGTTGGGTTTGTAAACTCTACTTATTATTCCTTCTCATCCTTGGGAAAGTATTTCTATGGATTTTGTAGGAGGACTACTAATGTCAAAGAAAGGTAATGATTATCTTTATGTTGTTGTGGATCGTCTCAACAAAAATGTGTGTGGTTATTCATGTAAGAAATAGGTTGCAGTTGAATAAACCACAAATATATTCTTCCAAAATGTATGGGTACACTTTGGGTTGCCTAATTCTATTATTTATGATCAAGATTCTCGATTTGTCAGGAAATTTTGGTCAAGTTTATGGGAACTCATCGACACCAAGTTGAAGAAGAGCATAACATTTCATCCACAAACTGATGGCCAGACACAAGTGGTGAATAAAACAATAGTACTTCTACTCTATGGATATTGTAGCAAGCATCCTAAGCTTTGGGATGAACACTTACATTACTTCCAGCACGCCTACAACATAGCCTAACATTCATGAACTCGAACATCTCCATTCAAAGAATGTTTGGGATATTTACCAAAATCTCCCTTAGATTTTATCTTTGGTAAAGATGTTGTGGTGGATGGACACAATGGTATAGATAAGGGCAAGTGCTTCATTTAATAGATTTAGTTGGTGCATTAGATGGTACAAGAAAAGTTGGAGAAGAGTCAAGCCAAGTACAAGGTGCTGAGACATGATAAGCATCGCGTTGACCACAACTTTGAGGTGGGATATCAATTTTTGCTTTAATTAATTAAATTATTTATTATTTAATCAATTATTATTTGTTATTAATTATGGAGAGGGTTATGTTCAAAATTGGTGTCCAATCACCTTTGTGGTCAGCCAATGCTTATATAGGCACACCACCACGAAGGATTGTAATCATGATTCAAATATTTTATTGATTAATACAAAAATTATTACACATTTTTTTTGTTTTCTGCCTCAAGTCTGCTGCTACCATATCCATGTGGCTTTCCCAACAAGTGAAGGGGTGACACTATAATTTCATCCACACAAATGAAATGTTTTATTCTTCATAAACATGATGGGCACTAAAATAAACTTCTTATTACTACAACCAATGATTTAGTTTCATAGAATCGATCTCGCATTGGTATAACTTGATATCGACCTTTGTTTCCATTTTGAATATGGGCTATGAATTATTCACAATATTTGAATTAGATTGATCCTTTTTGGGTCCTTTCTTTGGCTTGTTCTCTATTTCTTCCCGATCTCTTGATCTCCCCTTTGATTTGTCCTCTATATTAGAACCCTCGTAATCTCCAAAAATCATGA
This sequence comes from Pinus taeda, assembly GCA_000404065.3. Lineage (NCBI taxonomy): Eukaryota > Viridiplantae > Streptophyta > Pinopsida > Pinales > Pinaceae > Pinus > Pinus taeda. Next base: position 14,372 of record APFE030597461.1, read on the forward strand.
GCTTATTGCTCAAGATTGACATGAGGAGATTCATATTATGACTTATATCTATAACTAGTACTTCCAGCCACAAAAAACATTCCTTTATGGGATTACAAGGGTCATTCATAGATTCGCCGACTATGATTAGGGTTTAATGACTCTTGGCCTAGTTGATAAAGATATCCTAAAAATATCCATAATATAACGACATGATTTGTAAATTTTTGTTTATATTCCATTGGTAGTTCATCATAATAGATTTGATTAAACTATACAAATATGAAATTTACACTATTTGGTTTTTATTTGTGGTTAGAAATTTGGATTTGTAAATTATTTAAAATTAAGTAGAAAATATAGAATAATGAAATAAAACTCACAAACCATGGTTTGACAGAAGATATGACCTAGGAAACCCTTTAGGGAGAAAACCCAACTCGAAGGTGAGGTTGCTTTGCTCTCTTCCTCTGAATAGAAAATGGCTGCCAGTACAAGAAAGTATAGTTTGTGGCCTGTGGGATACTATAGTACATATATCATCTCTATGTGTTTTATATCATATACATCTAATCTATCTTTTCTCTTATGTGGAGATAATACACTCGAAAGAATGGAACCCCTTTTCATCATAGTGGCCCGATTATAACATAACCTAAGAGCCTACTAGTGGTTAGGTTTGGCTACCTCAAATGTTAACCAGAGTTACAATATGGATTCTTTTAGAGCCTTCTCCACCATAATCATGTGGATTGCCCAATTTCCATGAATAATGGGGGCTGATGTGGCATCCTCTCAAATTATGGTGGTGAAAACAAGAAGGTCAACTTCTGATCGACATAAATTTTGCATATAGACTCTGATTGATGAGGTTCTTGCACCATTGGAAAGGTATTTGTATGTACAATATGAAAATATTGTTTCATGCTAAAGCAACAAAGTTTTACCCCCCAAAAAGCATTGTTTGATGCCTCTAAATTCTCCTGAGAGGTTTAAGACCCTAATTTTTCAAATTGGGCCTCGCCACTAAAAACGGTCCCATGAGCTTATTCCTCCATTTCTTCCACTTTGAAAGCATTGAGATGGATGAAAAAAATATAGTGATCCAATCTAGATCAAGGATGAAGAAGTGTCATGGAGTTGGAGGCCTAAGGTACTCGCAGCGCCTTGCAGGGCAACCAATGCACGTTGAAGGTGAAAAATCAAATCCCACACACATCCCTAAAACAAAATAGTGGCATCTTCCTGCTTGTGGAGGAGGTTACCTAGGATATTGCAAATAACCCATGCATTGTCACCAGTGATGTTCATTGTATAGGCTTCAAGGTATGCTACTATGCACGATACCAATGGGGGATACTCTCGTTGAATTGCTCTATTCCATAACTATATGAGGGGGGAAGAGGCAACCTACCTCTGCTTCTATTACCCCTGAGAGTTCTACCATGTTCCTTTATCTGGTAGCTACAAAGGTGTACTGTGACAAATTATTTTGATTTTTATTACCTCTGATTGTGGACAACCATCGCTTTTGCCAGTTGATACCCCTATTTGTGGTGCCCTTAACATTCTTTGTGAGTGAGCCATAATTTCCAACAAGATAACGAGTGTACAATGGCTTGAACGACCATAAATTCTTGTTTGAGAGGGGGGTGCCATTGTAGCATATGTTGGAGTGATTGATAGGCAAGGGGGCAAGCCCAAGGCAATGTCGTTCCCTTGGATTCAATACATCAAGTGGGTCAACCATTGAGGTTGTAAATGTTTTCCTGTGCCACGTGACACCCAAATCCAAGGTTATTTTTTTAATGGTTAATATTGAAAAATGAAATGAATTTACATTAATATATTTCATTTTAATGCATTATTATTTTATTTATTATGTTGATAGGTATGTGTATTTTTCAATAGGACTTCCAAATTTTTAATTTAACTACTAATAATTATTAAGTGGATAGTAGAGATTTAACTTCCATGAAATGTTCTAGAACATTCATATATCAAAAGTCAAAATTTATTTCAATATATAATTTCAATTAAATTTATTAATTAAAAGAAAATATTTATATAAAATATGTGTCACATGAACATGAAACATGTTTTTTTGAGAATGTGGTATTAGCATACCATGCTATTGGCCCATGATATTTTAACAAATCCTATTTACAAGCTAAAAATCTCCATAATAAACTCGATGGCTACTACCTCAGATTTAGATGGTATCGTATTATTCAGAGTGACAAAAAGGTTGCAGTATGCAGTGTCCATCCATCAGAGCTAGCCACTGTACGAGCAGCCAGTGCAGTGCATGAGAATGGAACTAGAGACGATGAATTATTTGGGAGATTAGGCAGCACAGGGGGTCTATTTGGTTCAACTTCAAGTTCAGGAATTCACAATGCATCTCTAAGCAATGGTTCTGCCTTGTTAAACCCCCCAATGTTTCTGAAAGGGGTGGCGATGAGACATGGTATGAAGTTGGACGTTCAAAAACATATACACCAACAGTTGATGATGTGGGCTATGCTCTGAAGCTGGAATGTGTGGCAGTTGATGCAGCCACAGGAATACCAGTAGGTCCAGCAAGCACACTCCACACTTCCCTAGTTATCCCAGCCCCTTCCCCTTCTCCTCGACGCATGATTCCAATCAATGAAGTTAATGGAATTGCAAATCTTGAGCTTGAAGGACACACTGCAGCTTCTGGCAGAATTCCAATGAAGGCCCAGGGCTCGCCGCTAGCATAACAATGCCAGCAATGATGGTCCATTGCCTTGCCAAGTCTTTATGAACACGGTCAATGCGATCTAAGGTTAGCATTGGATACCCAGTTACCTAGTTTATTTTTAATATTCTTTCTGAATTGCCTAGGGAATATTTCTATGCTCTTCTTGTTTATGTTAGGTTTGTGTTGGACATCCACATCGTGTAGAGTTTGATGATATAAGAAGTTTATTTTTAATGTTCAATGTTTCGGGCATTGAATTTGCTAGCCATGAGTTCGTACAATTGTATTTCTAATGGGCTTCAATTAATGGTTCAGTCTTATATTCTATTGGTTTGTCGGGTACTATGAGTTTTTTAGGGCTGTTATTGTTTTTTATAAACTTCATGATGGTAATAAATATCTTGGAGTGCTATGTATGTGTATACAGTGTAATTTTATTAAATTTTGCACATGAAGCCACCACTTGCAGGGCAAATTTTAGGGTTGTGTACACGGTTAGTATATTTTTTATTACACTAAATAAATACTAGATAGTCTTTGCTAATGAGATAGAGTAAATAGTCTTTGCTAATGAGATAGAGTAATACATTGTAGGTCTCCCTGTAATTTAGGTTTGACAACTAGATCTTAGTCATTAGATTCACTTTCCAATATACTCATTTTTTTGTTTAGAATTTCAACTCTTAGCTTCTATGATAAATATAAGCTTGTTTCTGAATATGCAGACAATAAATTGATAAGGGCTTTTGGTGAATGTGCAAAAAACAAAAATTAAAATCCATTACGAAGGTGGAGAGAAAGATCTGTCAAAATTTATGTTGTTGGTTTCAAACTATTGTCCCTCTAATCTACTTCCTTCATGGGACTTTATGCTATGCTCTATTATGGTTTGGTGAACCTCTCTTTCCTTGGTATATAATACTACTTTTTTGTAGTTTACTTGTGATATATTATTGTCCTTAGGATTTTAAGGAGGGAAGAAGAGTTTGTTTAGTCTGATTAGTTTCATTGGACTTAATGATCAATGTGATTTCTATGGTTGGAATTCTCTTTAATGTGGGTTTGGAATTGTTTCATTGGACTTAATGATCAATGTGATTTCTACTGTTGGAATTCTCTTTAATGTGGGTGTGGAATTGTTTCATTGGACTTAATGATCAATGTGATTTCTACTATTGGAATTCTCTTTATTGTGGGTGTGGAATTGTGTCTCATTTAAAAGTACATTGGAGAAATAGAATTTGTGTAATATATTATACTTTTTATCTAAACTTTACCATGAATCAATTCCTATAATATGATATATTATATTGCTATTAAAAATAATAAGTTTATTATATATATTGTTATTAAAAATAATAAAGTTTTTTAGCAATCCTTCCACCATCTCATGCTTGCTAGCTTGCTTAGCTGCTGCATATACCTACCTGTAATTTAAGTGACCAAACTCTCGTGCCAACGCCTACTACTATGATTAGCATGTGTAAGCAATAAGGAGGATTCA